>JASAOO010002913.1:0-13475 GCA_030849075.1 Zelonia costaricensis | reverse complement strand
CCCCTCACACTCGTGCGTATGTCCTTCAACCCGCTGGAGATGTTCTACCGCCTCTTCCGCCGCTCCAACGCACCCCGCGGTGCCCCGGCGACCACGACCTCGTCGGCAGCCCCCACCGGCACGGGCACCCCTCCCGCCGGCACCGCCGCCGCCTCGCAGCACTCGAACGGCAGCGGCAACTCCTCCCTCGCGCACGGTGGTGACCGGCGCGCGTTTGAGGGGGAGGAGCGCCTGCTGGAGCACTCCCACGCGCCTCGGCAGTACCCGCTCGATCCCGAGAAGGACGCCGAGCTGCTGGTCGTGCTCGCCCAGCGCTTCTCCATCACCTCCGTCGTCATCACGCACTACCGAGTGAAGGAGAGCTACGTCGAGTACGTGATCGAGTGCGTGCGCGGCCACGACGCCTGGCGGGTGTACCGGCGCTACCAACAGTTCAAGGTGCTGGACCACCACCTGAAGCAGCTGTGCAGCAGCCGGCACGGGTCGAGCCACGGCGCGTACGGGGTGGTGCCCGTGCTGCCGGGCAGTCACTGGATGGACGTGACGAACCAGAGTCCGGAAATGGTGGAGCAGCGGCGGCGCTACCTTGAGATCTACCTCCAGCAGATCCTCGTCCCCAAGAACCTCTTCTACGTGGCCCGCACGGCGCTCTTCGATTTCCTGCACGACGGCGAAGTGCCCACCAACATCAAAGCCACCGGCATACAGCCTCTGCTGGGGCTGCTCAGCACTCGCACCGACTACGCCGACGACGACGGCGACGACGAGGCACTGCGCCGCGAGCAGCACGAGCCGCAGCAGCCGGCAGCGCAGCTCGGGGACGCAGACTCTGACGCCAGTCTACAGCTAGAGCATACGCAACGGCCGCTTCAGCCGGAGAGCGCCAATGGGGACCATGCGGCGAGTGCAACCAGTCCGTCCGCCCCGGGCGCCACGCCGAGCCACCCTCCCATGCTGCCCACCACCAGCAGAGCCACCGCTGCTGCCGGCGCATCCACGCAGTGTGCGGCGACGTCAGCCACGATGGCGACGACGACGACCTCCTCGTCCCCCCCGGGGCCGACCCCGACCGCGTCTGCCGTCGAGCGCCGCACGTCCAAGTCGCAGAGCGCAGGCGGCAACGCGAATGGGCTCGCAGCGGACGACAGCGAGGACCCCGCGCGCGGCGTGTCGCAGCACCGCTCCCCGGTGCCGGACGCCGACGCCGACGCCGACGCGGCGATGTCGAAGTCGGTGAAGCGGTCGGCGCTCGGCCTGGGTGGGTTCACGAGCCCCGACCCTATGCAGGTCGGCTTCACGGACGAGCGGCTGCCACCGCCCTCAGCGAACTGCGCGCAGTGCAATACCGAGTTCACCTCCTTCGTGTACCCGTTCCGGTGCTTCTTCTGCCGCGTGCAGTTCTGCTCCGCGTGCCTGCAGAAGCTGTCGCTGCTCGAAGGCGTCGTCAACCCCAGCCGCGGGCCCGCCTCTCTGACGCGCGGTGACGTCGCGCGCGGCCCCCTCCACGCCACGTCGCCCACGTCAGACAGTGGCAACAAGACGTCAGCGGCGGGCACCCCAACAGGGGGCGGCGGCCGCACGGTGCCGGCGTGTCGACAGTGCGCGGAGAACTACAGCCGCCGCCTTGACCGGTGCGGCACGGCACCCGGCGGCGGGGCGTACCGCGGCATGCAGTCCACCCTCAGCACCCCGGCCCCGTCGGGACCTCCCGTGGCCCCGACCGCACGCCCCCTCGCCGCCGCCTCGTCCTCCACCATCCCGTCGTCGTCGTCGTCGCCGGTCACGGCGAGCTCACCGGCGCTGACGCCCGGCAGCTGCGTCGGCGAGGAGCGGAGCTCGCTGATGCTGCAGCGGCGCGGCGGGGCCCCAAACGCCAGCCCGGGCTTGGCGCTGACGGCGGCGGCCGCGTCGCCGACGACGATGACGGCGCTCGCGACGCCGACGGGCTCCTTCGCCGGACGCAGCAACGCACCGTCGCCCGTGGGCTTCCACGACTTCCAGCTGCTCACCGTCATCGGCCGCGGCACGTTTGGCAAGGTGCTCAAGGTGCAGATGCGCGCCACCCGTAAGGTGTACGCCATGAAGATCATGAACAAGGCCACGGTCTACCGGCGCTGCATGACGTCGTACATGAAGGAGGAGAAGGCGATCCTCACCGGGATGCGGCCGAACCCGTACATTGTGCGCTGCCACTACGCCTTTCAGACGGAGTACTATCTGGTCTTCGTGATGGACTACCTGCCGGGCGGGGAGCTGTACGACTACATCTACCCCACGCTGCGCCTCACGACCGATGCGGCCCGCGTGTACGCGGCGGAGCTCGTGCTGGCGCTGGAGTGCCTGCACCGCCAGGATGTCGTGCACCGCGACCTCAAGCCAGAAAACGTCGTCCTCACCGCGGACGGGCACATCTGCCTCACCGACTTCGGCCTCGCCCGGCGCGCCTTCTCGCGCAGCCGGCGACGCAGCTTTGTCGGCAGCCCCGAGTACGTGGCGCCTGAGACGATCCAGGGGCAGGTCCAGACGGCGGCGGTCGACTGGTGGAGCTTCGGTATTATGCTGTACGAGATGCTCTCCGGCGCGACGCCGTTCCACGCGCGGAACAACAACACGGTGTACGACAACGTGCTGCACAAGGAGCTGGCCCTGCCGGTGCTGCGCGGGGGCGACGACCTCGTGCACGGCGGCAGCAGCGGCGGCGCGAGCGGCGCCTCGTCCCCGTTGCCGGCCTCGGCGTCCCGCAGCGACACCGCTGCGGCGTTCCGCGGTTTCTCGCCTGAGGCGGCGTCGCTGCTGACGGGCCTGCTCGCCCGGGACCCGTCGATGCGGCTGCAGGATGCGAACCAGATCAAGCAGCACCCATTCTTCCGCACCATCAACTGGGAGGACCTGCGGCGCCGCCGGGTGCCGGCTCCGTGTGTCCCAGGCGACATGCGCGACAACGACGTGCGCCACTTCAAGCGCGAGTTCGTTTCGGAGTGGGCCGCCGTGCCGCCTCTCACGAACATGACCCGCGCCTCGATCGAGGCTCTCACGAAGTGCTTCGACAACTTCCCCATCAGCCGCACTGCGCCGCCGTCGGAGCAGGCCGGCACCTCCTCCGTCTCGCCCATCTCCAGCTCCCTCTCGCCCTCGTCCTTCTTCACCCCGCACAGCGCGGGCGACGCGCGCGCGCTGTCGCCGTCGATGGCGCTGCCCCCGTCCGTGCTCGCCACACACAACGTGCCAGCGCGGGAGCCGGTGCGGTTCCTGCACGCCTCCGCTGCCCCTGCAGCGGAGGCGGAGCGCGTGTTCCACGGCACGTGGCGCCTGCTGTCGGTTGAGGTGCAGGCGCTGGAGGACGGCCGCGTCATCTTTCCGTGGGGCGGCGACGTATCGGGCCTCCTCGTCTACGGTGCGGGTGGACGCTTCAGCATGCAGCTGACGCCGACCTCGCGCCGCGCGATGGGGCCGGTGCAGCGCGTCACGCAGCTGTCCAAGGAGGACTTGTGTGACGCCTACTGCTCGTACGTCGCGAGCTTCGGCCGCTTCCAGATCTTTCCCAGCTCCGCCGACGACGGCTGCGGGGTCGTGCGGCACTTCGCGGAGGGCAACTTGTGCCCCAACTTGATGCTCGTGAATGCTGTGTTTCAGTTCCGCGTCGAGGCTGAGGTGCACTCGCTGGCTCTGCCCGCCGCGGCGAAGGCCCGGGTGAGCAGCAAGGTCGCCACTGCGCCGCCGCCGCCGGCGCACCCGCGCACCATCAGCGCTAACGAGGTGGAAAGCTGCGCCAGCGCCGGGACGAGCAACGGTGGACTCCACACGGCGGCGAGCAGTCAGGGCCACCACAGTGAGCCGGCAGAGAGCTCGCTGCGCGGTGCAAAGGGCGCTGGTGCCGAGGCCGGCGCCGACGAGGGCAATGGCACGCGGAGCGCGAGCCGGACGGCCGTGTACGACGCAGACGAGGGCAGCGACAAGAGCGCTGCCACAACGGCGTCTGCCACACCGGCTGCCACGGCCAAGGCGGCTGCCCCGCCGCATGAGCGGCGCCTTCTTCTCCGTCTCTCCACGCGGCCGCAGCGTGCGATGGATCAGGACTTCTTCGCCTTCACTTCGCTCGTGTTCGAGAAGGTGGCGTGAGCGGCACGGCGCCACGCGTGGCACCATATGTGCTTATGCGTGTATAGATGTGTGTATCGCTGTGGGTGTGTGTGTTTAGGTGTACTTGTACACGCGCGCAGGCTGACCTGGGCAAGTGCTTGTGTGCGACTGTGCGCGGGCTGGCTGGCCTCACCACCACCAACCTCCTCCTCCCCCTCTTCCCCCCTTTTCATTTTGCTGTCTCGTCGAGTGCGGTGTTGGTGCGTCACCGCCGTTCCAGTTTTTGCTACCTCGTCCTGCCGTGCTTGTCTGCCGTGTGTGTCGGAGTGTCTGCGTGTCTGAGTGTGTTTGTGTGTGTATGCAAGTGTGTGCCTGCGTGTGGTTGCGCTTTTCACCGGCACAGCTTTGGTTGCTCTCCGCCCTCCTCCTCCCCCCCCCCATCGCAGGCGATGGAGCTACCCGCAGTCGGCGTGGCTCTTTCTCGCTACGTCAGACCCCTTCACCCGCGCGAGTTCAACCCCTCTCCCTCCCCGCCTTTCCGCCTTCCCTGGCCACCGAGGTGGTGGGGATGGGGGGCGGCGGCGCACGAAGCTCCCCTCCGCCGTACCCGCTGCAAGTTTCCGCGGCCTCCGTCTTTTGTCAGGCACTCCACCACCGCTGGAACGGCGTCGACCTTCGCACCCCTCTCGCCGTCCTTTGTTGCAGTTGGGTTGCCCGTTTTCTTGTGCATCTCCGGCATGCGAGTTTTGTGTGCAGACTGTTTGTGAAGCGCACGAGCACCGCGTTCGACGTCACGGTGTCGAATGCCCCGCGGTGGCGTTTGAGCACGAGTACACACCCACTCACACACACACACACACACAGACAGAAAAGCGGGGGGGGGATGGGTGCAAGTGCCCAGCCCGGGGAATAGGGGCGACCTGGCGGCGACTCAGCTCCCGCCGGTGAATGTGCATGTGTGCGTGCGTGTGGGCGGAGCCATGTGTGTACCCACGATAGACGACAAAAAAAAACAAAAAAAGAAAACTGAACGGAGGGTGCGCGGCAAGCACCAGCAGAGAGGCGCCACGACGCTGCTACGTGCTCTTGAGGTCTTCTCGCGGAGCAGCACGCGACATCGCGGACGATTTCACTCGAACGAGCGTCCCAGTGAGGCTCTCTACCTTCTCCGTCGTGTTGTCCGCGACGGCGGCTCTGGACCAGAGTGCGTCCTCTCTTTCAGCGCTGCAGGGAGCCGTGGTCTTGTGCTGCGACTCCCGCGTGCGTGGCACTTCGTTCCGTTGTCTGTCTTGTCTTCACTGCCCCACCCCACATCTACGATCCATCGGCTTTTTTTTTTTCCCTTCACTCTGGAGTACACGCGCCCGCGCAAGCTCACACGGCGCTGACGCAGCGAACAAGATAAGCCGCTCATCTGCCTCGGTCAACGACTTCCCTTTCTCCTCTCCCCCCCTCGCCCCCCCAGCAGCGCCGTAGCATGCTCCTCCTTCCTGCACGCCATCAGGCGCGTGCGTGGGGCGCACAGCGCGGCGGCTTCTCGGTGCTCCGCTGCCCACTCACCGCCTCTCTCCCCGCACCCGTGGCAGGGGCAGGGGCCGTGTCGCGTCTCCGCCGCTCCCTGGCGCTGATGCGCTCATCCGCGGTGGGCCTCACGTCGAGCGTTGCGGCAGTCCGCTGCGCGTCCACCAACGCCTTTGACTCGACGCCGAAGGTGACCGGGCCGCATGCCGCCGATCCCCACCCCACCACAGACGCTGCGGAGGACTTCGCGGCAACGCCTTCGCCAGACACCGCCACGTCGGCGGAGGCACGGCGGGCCGCGGGAGAAGCGCCTTCGAGCGCGTACGCGCCGTGGGAGGTGCGCGCCGTCGTCCTTCCGCTGCTGCCGCCCGCCCCGCCCGGTACCACCGCCGCTGCTCACGCGACGCGCGATGCTGCCGTGTTCATGTCCGCCATCAGCAAGTTGCCGAGAGCGCTTGAGGCGCAGCTTCCCAAAGTGCTACGGGCCTTTCTGGCGCACGAGGAGAAGTCGGCCGCGGCAGCGTCCGGCTCTGCCCCACCGCCCACGGCACCACCACCGTCCGAAGCATCCGCAGTGACGGTCAAGAAGAGGGATGGGGCAGCGGCGGCGCAGGCGCTGCTGGTGCCCATGGTGTCGTACATGCTCCGTCACTTTCCCAAAGACGTGGCGCTGCTCTCCAGTGGGCACCTCGTCCGCCTCCAAGCAGCGGCGGCTCCATCAGACACCACTACCACATCCGCTGCAGACCCTGCGGCCCCCGAAGGCCCACCGGCGTTCTCCGCGTCTTCTTCATCGCCATTAGGCGCTGCGCTACTCAACACGCCCCCGCCGCCCCGCCCGTCTTCAGCGCCGCCGCCGCCGCCACAGAGCGGCGCCGCCGACTCGGCGTCGAGCACGCCAGCGCCTTCGAGTTACACTCACTCAATGCACGCGGACACAGCCGCGCCGGCAGCAGCCGCATCAGGAGTCGGAGGAGGGACGGCGCCTCACGGATACGGCGCAGCGCGTCGGGCCGCGGACTCGACAAGCGCGCACCCGCCTCCCCCGCCACCTGTGCCCTCCGCAGGCCCCGGCACTGCCGGGCTGGGCCCCAGCGCGTCTTCCTCCCCAGACGGCGGCAAGACACCGCTGGCGCCGCAGCTGCGCACCGTGACGCAGGTGATGGACGTGCTCGCGCCATACATCCCCACGTTCTTTGTCCACATCGACGCCGTGGAGCCAACCATTCCCAGCGAGATCCAGCAGCTGTACGCTGACTCGACCTTCCGTCACTTTCTCAAGCGCTTTCGCCACTACATCGAGATCCGCTCGGCGCACAACTCGGTTGAAGTGCGTCTGCAAGGCGACTTTGATCACCCGCAGCGCGGCGCCGCGGACGCGCGGTTCGCTGTGAGCGGCATAATGGCTGGCGCTGGCGCGGACGGCATGGCGCTGCGCCGCCCGCCCCGCAACTCAGAAGCGAACCTGATCGGCTACATCGCCCCGCAGGTGCCGAAGGAGTACACGCCTCTGGCGAACGTCCTACAGGAGCTGGCGCCTCTCATCTCCCGCCACCCCGCCTTCGACGCACGGCTCGGCGTCATGGGGCTGCTGGGCAAGTACCCCGAGTACTTCCAAGTGGCGCAGAACAAGCTGCGGGCGCGGCCCTACGGCGTCGCCCCCAACGCGCTGGACGAACTCGACGAGACGACCTCCGTCTTTCCGAAGGTCTTCCACCGGGTGATGGAGTGCGTGACGGCCGCAGCGCAGGGGAAGAACTTCGCCGTGGCTGAGGAGAAGGCGGCGGCGGCGGTGTCCACGGGGCGCCTGTACGGGCTGCTCACGACAGTAGAGAAGAACGCCATCAAGGCAAAGTGCCGCTCGTTCCCGACCTTCCTGCGACTGCACGGCAAGTGCATCGTCGTTTCCGTGGACAAGATGAAGGTGCACCTCTTCCAGCCGCCGCACGAGGCCTGCGTGGAGACGCTGGCTGACGAGCGGCTGCGCATGAACTCGCTGCGGCCGGACGACCCGGTGCTGCAGATTCCAGCGGAGATGCCGGCCGAGTCGAACGCGGAATGGGCCGTGCGGCAGCTGTACGACGCGCTACCGCTCATGCAGTGTGCCGAGCTGGACGAGGTGCTGAGTCTCGTGCCCCCGGCGGTCCGCGATGCCCTGCCGCGCGATGTGGCGGAGGTGCAGACCGTCCTGCGGCAGTTCCCCGACTACTTCTCCACGTGGCGCTACCCGGACGACGAGACCGTGATTGTGATCCAGCGAGCCCGGGTGGCGGCGCCGGCGCTGGAGAAGGCGGATGTGGTGCGCATGGTGCTGCCCCTGATCCCGCAGGGTGGTACCACGCTCTCCTCGCTGCGGACCCGCGTGCCGCTCGTGCTGCAGCGCTACTTTTACCACCACGGCACCGTGGCCACGCTCAGCGCCATGACAGACGTCTTCGCCATCTCCGGCGACCGCATCGTCCGCATGGCCTAGGCTGTCGCGCTCTTCCGCGCTTTCCCGCTCGCCAGAGGAGGTGCGCGCGTGTGTGTGTAGCTCCGTGTGTTTTCTTGCTTTTGTTTGGTGGTGGTGGGGGGGTTCGTGTGGAGAGATGCGGTGCCAACTGCACCATCAGCCGTGTGAGAGCGAGCGTGTGATCACATTCCACGTAACAGCAACAGAGATGAATTTCTCTATGACACGAGTCCAAGCAGGAGGGGGTGGGGAGGGGTGGGGTATCAGCGGACGGGGTCGGGGAGGGGGGTACGCGAATCCTGACATCACCGTCGATCTAGTTGGAGGCCAAGCTGTACCGCCGGGGCCTGAATGTCGCTCGCTGATAGCACAGTGCCGCAGGGCCCCGCACTGCGTGGGGCCGTGGTGGCCTCCTCCTCTCTTCCCCACCCCCCTCCAGCCCTTCCCCATGCCTCGCTGCTGCCTCTTCGCCATAAGGACGCACGCGCCCGTGGCGAGGCCGGGGCGCACGAGAAGGAGCAGAGTGAAGAGCGGCTGCTTCTCCTCAAGTCTGCCGTATTCGAACTTCCCCGCTCTCGCGTTCTCTTCTTCCGTCTATCATGCGCACAAAAACACACACACACACACACACACACGCACTCACTCGCTCCACCGCTCAAGAAGCACGTAGAAATCAAAGCTTCCCGTCCCGTCGCCCCCCGCCTTTCTCTCTTTTCCCCGCTCTCCGTATCTCGGGTAGACGGCGAGCCGTGTCACACGTAGTGGCATCCCTTTTCCTTTCGACGACTTCTCCTTCTCCATCCCCTCCCCCCTCCTTCCCCCTCTCACAACTCCAGCTGTTTGTCTTGTGAGGCCATGATTCGCAAGAAGGTATTGAGCATCGGCAGCACCTCCGCCACGCTTCTCGTGCAGGACACGGAGGCGGGCGGGGCTCTGCGCGTGCTGCGCCGCGTGAGTGTCGCTGGCTGGCCCGAGGTGGAGGTGAGTGCGGCGGGGCGCATGTACGAGGAGCTGCGCCAGGCCCGCCTGCGCGGCTTCGTGCCGATCCACACGGTCCTCCTGCAGAGCTCCTTCCTCAGCGTTGTCGCGTCGTACGCGGCGGAAGGGGATGTGACGACGCTGATCGAGGAGGAGGAGAGCAGCCCACTGGAGGAGACGAGCGTGCTGCGCTGGCTCGGCGCGTGTGCGATGGCGCTGCGGCAGCTGCACGCCAGCAAGCTATTCTTTCCTGGTCTCACGACCGACCGACTTTTCGTGGACCACAACACGGGCGGCTCGGCCAACCTGCTGCTCGGGGTGCCGCTGCCGCTGCCGGTCTACTTCGCCCAGCTGCAGGAGCGCAGGAAGGCTGGCGTGCACGTGCAACTCGACTACCCACCCGAGGTGCTCGCTGTCAGCGACCCCAGCAGTGGCGGCAGCGCGAGCCTCAGCACCGGCTCGTCCGGCCGCGCAGTCGTTGGCTACCACCCCACCCTCAGCGACGTGTGGTGCCTCGGCCGGCTGGGCGTCGTGTTGCTCACCGCGAAAGGCACCAACATGGCCCGCCGCTCCGGCAGCACGCGCCAGCTCCTCTCCCGCATGATGGCGGACGAGGCTGCTACACGGCCGTCCATGGACAGCGTGGTGCAGTCGCTCATCGCGCTGGTGGGGGGTGTCACGCTCGGCCAACCGCCGTGGCCCACGCAGCCGCAGGCGACTGCGCCAGCGACCCCGCCGACGCTGCCGAGTCGGCAGCCGGCGCTGCAGCCGGCACCCACAAACTCTGCAGGCGGCGTTGCGACCGCGGCGGCAGACCGCAGCAACGGCGGCGGTGCCGTCGCATGCGCATCGCCGAACCGCCGGCCGGCCGCGTCCACCCACTCCTCACCCCCGCCAGACGTCCCGTCGACGCGGGCGCAGGCGAGTCGGCGCCACTCCGCCGCCGCCAACGGGTCCGGGGCAGGCGCTGCTGCGAGCAGCACACCTAATGCGGCCTCACCGCCACCACCACCTCCACCGCCGCCAGCGCCCGCCCCTGCACCGGCGCACCGCGACCCGATCGCCCGCCCCCCGCACGCCCCCGACGACAGCTGGCACCGCCGCGCTGGTGAGAAGTTCGAGCTGCTGCAGCGCATGAATGCGAGCCCGCCCAAGCTGCACCACCACCAGCACAGCGGCAACGGCGCCGGCGACGCCGCGAGCGGGCGGGCCAGTCCGCGCCTGCGCGGGTCGGCGGTGGGGCTGGCCAACAACAAGTCGCCCAGCCCCCGCCGGAACAGCCGCGGCGGCCTCATCGACCACAACACCCGCGTGCTCGACGAAATGCTCGCCGAACAGGGCGAGATGCAGCGCAACTTCGAGGCGTGGCAGCCGGCTCCGTTCCCACCGCCAGCGCTGGCGCCGCGCATCGACGACCCGCACCACCCCCAGCGCGAGGCGCAGCGGCAGCAGAAGCTGGAGACTGCGGCGCGCCAGCACGAGATGCGGAAGCACTTCACCGAGTGGCAGCGGCAGAACAATCAGCGCCTGACCGACGCGAACAACGTGGAGGTGATTGACCACGACGGGGTTGTCATCGTCGCCCCGCGGCCGGGCCCACCGCCGGAGTACCCCCCCGTCGCCGGCAGCTCCGCATCCGCCACGAACACGTCCGGCGACGACGACGACTCGCTTCGCCGTCTCGGCCTGCGGTCCCCCGTACCGCAGAGCTCGCTGCCAGAGCCGGCCCCGCGCAGGGCACCCATGCCGGCGGCCACCTCGCCTCCCCCGCTGAAGCGGCACTCGCGCCCGACGACGCCGCGGACGAGCACGCCCGGGGGCGCTGGTGCCGGTGGCAGCACACGGCTCAGCGGCCACACCCCGCGCTCCTCCTATCCACCCCTCAGCTCCGTCCCGGTGCAGACGGTGGACAGCAGCCCGCGCGGCGGCAAGACGACTGCACTGTCGGCCCGCGGTGCCGCCGCCGCGCCGGCGCTGACGAGCGTCGTGCCGCACCCGCTGCGTAGCAGCGACTCCTCCGGCAAAGCCATGAGCAGCCCGTCGAACGACGACGAGAAGGATGCAGGCGCGAAGCTCGTCAGCAACGGCCCACGCAAGAATGCTGCTGACGTTGGCTCCCTCGCTGCGGTGTCGTGGACAATCGATGGCATTCGCAGCACGCTGCGTCTGCTGTTGCGTGACCGTGACCTATACGGGGAGACGATGCAGGAGGTGTCGCTGTTTGTGAGTCAGCCAGAGGAGGCGCGGCTGGCGGCGCGCGCGAATGAGGTGTTCATGAAGCGGCTTCGCAAGCTGCTGAGCGACGACAGGATGTACTTCGGTGCCGCAGCGCTGTGCGCGCAGCTCGTCGCTCTGGAGGGACTGGAGAACACCCTGCGTGCCGCAGCGAGTGGGCGGCCGTCGCGATGACGAGGGTCTGCGATGACGAGGAAATGAGAGCGCGTCGATTGGGTCTCTGTGTGTGTGTGTGTGTGTGTGTGTGTGTGTGTGTGTGTGTGACGGCCCCAGCTTGCTTCACCCTTTATTCGTTTGTTTCGCCACTTTTCTGCACCCCTCCCTTCCCCCCCCCCATCGTCGTTCTCTCCACCTCCACGTCGCTTGACGCTGCAGGCCGCCTCCTCGCTCGCCACACTTGACAGCTCTTCTCCCCTCCCCTGCCACCGCTTTCTGGTGTAGCGAAGGCATTGCTGGTGCTGCGTGCGCATGTGGTTGAGCTGGACTTTGTCTCTCCCGCTGCCCTCCCCGCGCGTGTTCTGCTGCCCTTCCTTTTATGTGTCTACCCTCGCTGAAGTTGTACCGTACTAGTCCGCGTGTGTGCGTATGTGTGTGTGTTTAAGTGGGACCCGAGGCCCAGCGTCACGGCCTTCTTTTTTCTGTTTGTGCCGTCCCAGGGCGCTGTGTTTCTGTTTCCGGCGGCTTCGTCAATGGCATGTTTTCACGGTTGTGCGTTTGTGTGTGTGTGTGTGTGTGTCTGCACGTGGTGTGCTGTGTGCCGCACGTTGGCTATACCCACTTCACCTCTTTTTTTCCCTTTACCTTTGCTTACTTCGCGTGTGTGTGTTTGCTTGTGCTAGAGAAGAGAACAACTAGATGCTGTCTGTGGTACTACCCCATCGTCACACACCTCACCTTCGCCCCCCTCCCCCCTCACCCGCCCATACCCATTCGTGGTTCTCCGGCGATCTTTTCTTCGGCTTTTGATTCGGAGCGGCTGTTCCTCGGTGGGCTTTCCCCACGTGCGCCCTCCCGCGATCGTTAGAAGAGGAGAGAAGAAGGAAAGACACGGCACACACGCGCACGCGCGCGCTGCAGTCGAGTAGAAGCACGTGCTTTCATGTGTGAGTGTGTGTGCGTGCCTCTCGCGGTTGGGCTGTGTCTGTACTTGCGTATGCGCGGATGTGTGTGTATTTTCGCGTGTGTCTTCGCATGCCCATTGTCGCTCCTTTCCCCTCCCGCCGTCCTCCTCCTCGTTTTCCTTTGTTGCGCGTGATGAAGTGGCAGCAGGCCACTGCCGCCGTGTCGTCAGTGGGCTGCTCTTGCTTTTCTTTTACTTCCGTCTCCGTACTTCTCCCTTTTGTGTACCGTGAACCTGCGACGCCTCTGCGCGCGTCTGTGTGTGTATTGCGCAATGAATGGAGCTTGAGAGCGATGCGGAGTGGAGTGTCAAGTCATGCTGCTGCCCCGTGCTAAACCCCAACCACCGCTACCCGTGTATGTGTGTGTGTGTGTCGTCGCGGTCATCGATGTCAGTACGAGGATCTTGCCACTTGTCCTCACTCCACTGCGTGTCCGTGTATGAGCATGCACCACCCTTTGAACGTCCACACTCCTTCGCAAAGCTCTCTCTCTCTCCCTCTTTCCACACTCTCGCGTCCTCCCGCCGATACGCGTGTGTTGGTCTTCTAGCTGGCGTTTCGCTGCCCTCCCCCCCCCCCCCAGTCACAGCACAAACACCCCCAGCTCCTCGCCCCTCCCCTCGACTCCTTTCTTGTGCTCTTTGCTTCTTCCCTCCCTTNTGATGGCCACGCCGTGCACCCACGGCAGCCGACCCGCCGCACCTCCGCTCGTGGTGGATTCTCTTGCCTGATGCCACTGCAGCCCCCCCTTCCCCCAGCGTCTAGCGCACGCATGCCTCTACTCCCGCCTTCCGCCGTCTCCCCAGCGTCTCCATCGCTAACGTGGCGGTGCACTTCCCTGACCTGCCCACACTCTCCCTTTTTGGTGTTGTGGCGGCACCCCGGGGCACTTTCTTACCCGATCAACACCCCAACGCGCACACACCGTCTCGCATAACCCTCCCCTCTAGTGTCTCGCACCAATAGTGTATCCCCACCCCCGTCCCTTGGTCTTGCTTCCGCACCTGCCTTGTTATCTTAACCGTCCTTCCTCACTTTCCACTCCTTGCCTTCCTGCCTTCCCCCCTTACCCACCTCCGCCTCACACT
>JASAOO010002912.1:0-13448 GCA_030849075.1 Zelonia costaricensis | reverse complement strand
CGGTTCCCTTTCTCTTCCCCCCTTTCGCACCTCTTCTCGTCGTACGTGCACTTGCGTGGTCCTGCTGAGGTGTGGCGGTGCTTGCCTTTGTGCGTGTTTGTGTGTGCTTGCGCCCCGTCCTCGCTTCACTCCCCCTTACCCACTCCTTCCCCTGCTGCTGCTTCCGTGTACCCACTGCCGCTTCCGCTCGTCGCCTTTTTTTTTTTTTTCCGCTCCTCTTTTTTTTTTTTTCCGCTCCTCTTTTTTTTTTTCCCGTTTCTCTGCTTCTTACCGTTTGGCTGAGAGTGCTTGTGTTGCGCGCTTGTTTCACCTTCGCAGGGACGCTGGTGAACACAGCGGCACGCCTGTACCGCCTCTGCTGTCTTCTTTTTTTTTTCCCTTGTCTGAACGCTCTCCCCGTACCCCCCCCACGCTCCACCTACTCTCCCTCCTCTTTCTCCTCCGCCTTTTCAATCTTGACGTGCCCGAGTGCGCGCGTGTGTTTGTGTGTGTGGGTGTGCGTGGGTGCGTGTGTGTGCACCCACCCTTCTCCCTCTTGGGTGCAAAGCATTTTTTTGTTTTTGGTTCTGCTCACCTCTCGTTTTCTGTGTGTGTGTGTCTTTTCCCTCCTCTTTCTCGCTTCTCGTCTCCCCCATTTCGACTCTCCATTCCATCTCTCCGTCTGAGCGTGAATACGCGCGAGCGGCGCTATCAGGCCACACTTCCCCCTTGCCTTTTCTTTTCTCTCTTCCAGTTTTTTATTTTGCTCTTTTAGTGCATCTCTGGCCGATCTCTCTCTCTCTTTCTTGTGCCGTTTCTTATTGTGTTGTGCTACTTTCGTACAGAAGTATCTGCCTTGAAAAAGAAGAACCCTGCGTGCTGTGTCCGCGCGCGCGTGTGTGTGCGTGTGTGTGTGGGTGTGTTTATCTGTGCCTGTGCGTCTGCGTCTTCGTGTAGCTGCTGCATTTCCCCGTGGAGCGCAGCTTTTTCTTCTTCTCCCCTCTCACTCACTCGGTGTGTTTTTTTTGGTGTCGTCGCTTGTCGCGTTTTTTCTTGTTTTTCGCTCGTTTTCGACTTTGTCGGCCTTTGCACTCGCACGAGGACCATCTCTTCGGTGCGCACGCCATTCCTCTCCTCTCTCGCCTTTCCCCCTTTTTTCCCACGTATTGTGCCCCTCTTTTTCCTGCAGCGAACTGCACAGACTGCGTCCGTTATCACAAACGGAGCACTACCTGTGCTTCTTCACCCCCCCCTCTCTCTCTCTCGCTGGCTTCCGTTTGTTTTTGTGTTTGTTTCCTGTCTAAGTGAGGTTTGTCGGCGGCGACTGTTTTGGTCTTTTGTTGTTGTATTTTTCGCCCCCCCCCCCTCCTCTCCCCTCCCTTTGAGCGCGTCCGCTTCCGCGTCGTGTTCCCTGTCGCGAGCACCTTCATCCCGCTCCCCGCACGACGTGAGAACGAACGAAGGACGGAGCAGAAGCGCAGGAGAACTCGTCGAGTCACGCGCTCTACTGATCTTGCACTACCACTATTGCCGACTACGAGTCTAAGGAATTCACCGAGGATTTACAACAAAAAAGGGGCAGCGGATAAAGAGGAGCGAAGTCGTGTGTAGCTGTTTTTCTTCTCTTGCCCTGCAATCAACCTGTGTGTGCACTCTCTTAAACTTTTCCATCTCCAGCCGCGTACTCCTCTCCTCCTCCTACACCTCCTCCTCCACCTCCCTCTTCGCCGTCGCCTCCTTCCATCGCGTTCCCGAGCTTGCAGCCACTCTCCTGCCAACTACTTTTTTAGTTTTCTTTTTTCTTCGCTCTTCACCGCACCTCCCCCGCCTCTGCCGGCGTCTTGTCTTCGCCTGCCACCTCCACCTCCACATCTCGGCCCCGCGGCGTGCCTGCAAGCTCACGTGCGTCTGTCCGTGCGTGCGCATCTCTCTACACCATTTACTCTCTGTGCGTGCGTATCTGTTGGCGCTCTGGGCGAGTGCCTCCCCGTCCCACACGCCTTCACACGTTTTCTTCTTCTTCCATTCTCTTGTTTCGGACGGTCACTTGCTCTTTCTCTCTCTCTCTCTCCTTGATCGTGTGACTGTTCCGCACTCTGTCAGGTTGACCGTTGCGTGATTCTCGCTTGTGTGCCTTCTTCGTGTGCTCTCCGATTTTTCACGTCGTGCCGGGCCCGCATCCCGTGCGCTCTTTGCTCTTTTTTTTTTTCTCTGTTGTGTTGTTAGTTCCCTCTTGTCTCCACCGCGCTCCCCTCGCCGTCGTGAGGCGCTCCTTAACTTGTTGCATTTGTGGTGTGCGTGAGTGAGTGTGTCTGCGTGTGTACGTGTGCGTGTGTTCTGCCTCATTTCTTTGGGCACCTACTGGCTGCCCCTTCTTCTCTTCTCTTTCCCTCTCTCTCTCTCGTCCTGCGTGCCGCGTCCTCGTTGGGGAGCTTCCCCTCCCTCCTCTCTCACACACACTCACACACGCTCCCCTCCGCTTCCGTCTCCTCCCTCCGCTGCATCACGTCCCCGCCAAGAGCTCGTGTTAGACCACCACTGGCCCTTGTGCACCTCCCTCCTCCCTCTATTGCCCTTCCTTTTCTCTCCCCAGCTCTGCCTCGCTTCCTCCTCCATTCTTCGTGGGCAGTTTCTCTGATTCACCCCCCTTTTCCCCCTTTCTTGCGCGTTTGTGGGTGTGTGGCTGAGGTCCTCCTGCTGCACTAGCCCCCCCTCCCCCTCCCCTTCTCACCTCGCCTCCTTCTTGCGCGTCTCTTGTGCGTCGTGGGACCCTATTTCTTTTCTTCTTCTGCTTGTCTCCGTAAAGCACACCAACAACAAGAAAGAAAAACAGCAGGGAGAGAATCCACGTGTGTGCCCCCCCCACCCCACCTTCGCACGTGCTGATCGCCTCGTGCTGTGCAAGCGAACGCGCACTCTTGTTCTTCTTCCTTCCGTGCTTCGTTGGGGCCTCCGCCCTCGTTGCCCTTCCTCGTTGTACCTTCTCTTTCCCCCCTTTTACCCTTTCCCAGCTCCATCTCTCTACGATGATGCAGGCTCGCCGTAAGTCTCACCCGACCCCGACCCCAGCCCCCATGCCGGTCGACACCGACCAGAAGACGCAGGGGCCGCAGCTGCGGCGCGGCTCCGTGTCTCCTGGCACGCCGCCAACCAACGTGCCGGCGGTGCGCCACTCACCCGCCAACACGTCCATGCCAGGCCGGCCCTCCCGGACTACCACGCCCGACCCAGACGCCAACCACAGCAGCACAACACACACGACGGCCAGCACGACAGGCACCACCCCCACGCCCGGCACGACACCTACGCACCCGCACAGGCAGCGGCGGCCTTCGCACATCGACGTGGTGGCCCACGACCGGTCCCCAACGAATCCGCTCGCAAGCACCGTAGCGGGGTGCGGCCCGGCCGTGCCCCGCTCCCGCCCCACACCCACGCTGAGCGCGGAGCGCCTGGGCGAGCCGGCGATGTACATCACCGGGCAGCCGCCGCTGCTGGACGGCGCGCCGCTGCACGGGATGCGCATGGGCGGCCCCACGATCAACCATGTCAGCCCCACGTCAGGCGTCCTGGACACCCCGCCGACGCCGCCGTCCGCCTTCCCCGTGTCGGCGGGGATCGGCTCGATGCCGATGGACCACACCGGCATCACCGCGCCCGTCACGCCGACGGAGCACAGCAGCACCAACTTGATCCTGTACAACGTTGGACCGAACATGTCCGAGGTCGAGCTGAAGCGGCTCTTTGAGCCCTACGGCCCCGTCGCCTCGTGCGCCGTGATGCGCGACATCCACACCGGCGTCGGGCTTGGCACAGCTTTTGTGAAGTTCTCCGCCCACGCCGACGCGGCCCGCGCGCTGGAGGCGTTCAGCGACCGTGCGAACCCCGTCTACGTCTTCGAGGCGAAGCCGCTGGTGGTGCAGTGGGCGCGCAAGCAGCACGACGGCACCCCCTCGGGCGAGGCCCGCAAGAAGATCATGAAGCTCTTCGTGCGCAACATCCCGCTCGACTGCACGACCGACGACCTCAACGCCCTCTTCAGCCGCTACGGCACAGTGCGCCAGGTGACGCTGCACCGCGACACGGCGCCGGTCCAGGACGAGGCCCTGGTGCGCCTGATCGCGTTTGTGATTTACGCCGAGGAGGGCTGCGCGGAGCGGGCGGCTGGGGCGGTGCACAACACAAAGCCGTTCACCTCCTGCAACGGGATCCCCGTCATGATCAAGCTCGCCGAGAGCAGCCAGCGCCGCCGCTTCACCCGCAACGGCGAGTCCGGCCCGGCACCGGGGATGCTGCAGCCTGGCATGCACGCGCCGTTTGGCATGCCACACACGTCGCCCATGATGCCCAGCATGGGCATGGCCAACTTCGATGTGGCCGCGGTTGGGGTCCCGCACCTGCAGCGGCCGGGCTACGGTGGGCCGCAGCACATGCCGTACGGCGACCAGAGCTTCGACCAGCCCTCGGGCTCGTGCTACAGCAACCCCGTGCCGTCCTTCGACGGGAGCGGGGGCGCGGCCGCCGCGTACGCGCCGTCGGCCCCGGCTCCGCTGGTCAACGATGGGCGGGAGGCGTCTATCCCAAGCTTCCACGGCACGCCGGCCACCGCCACCCCGCTCGCACCCCATGGAGCCGGCAACTCGCCCGCACTGCCGCGGGGCGGCGCCGCATCGGCGGTGGCGGCACACGCGTGGGACCGCGACAACCGCGTCAGCCCCATGTCGTCCTCGGCCACGGTCCCCGTCATGGGCGCCGCCGCCGCCAGCTGCGGCCCGCTCTCCACCGGTGCCTTCATCCAGCAGGCGTCCCTGTCCTTCGACGCCAGCGGGGCGGGCCACGCGTACGGCAGCGGCCGCGCCGGCTCCGCCTCCTCGCCGTCCAACGGAGCCAGCTACCACGAGGGCTCCAGCGCGGGCCCGGCCGGAAGCTTCCTCTACGCCAACGTTCCCAATCCCCAGATCGGCAGCCGCGGCAGTGGCGCCGGGTGGTACGGCAACGCGATTGGGGCGGTGCCGAGTAGCAGCCTCGGCTCCTCGTCGCAGCTGCCGGGGCGTGTCGGCGCTGACGCTCGCTGCTCCCCACCCGCCGCGATGCACGTGTACACCGGCGCCGCACTGGCCCCGACGTCGGGCCGGCGTCCGCCCGCGACGACCAGCACGCAGGGCAGCCCGCAGCAGCCCGGAAGCCTCGGGCGCTCGCCGTGCACGAGCGTGCCGACGAGCCCCTCCGCGGTGCACCACAACACATCGAACCGCGTGACGCCTCCTGCGACGAACGGGCAGGCGGCGCTGCCGGCCAAGATGCTCGTGCCCAGCGAGTCCGGCACGCCCGACTTGAGCAACACCCTCGGCAGCAACGGCACCTGCACCCCCAACAGCGCCCCCGTGCACTACACCGAGTCGCCCACGGCGCTGCGGGTGGACGCGTCAGAGTCGTGGCGGCGCGCGGTGCGCTCGCACGTGCATCACACGAAGCGGCTCGTTGACCCGAGCAGCGTGAATGGCTCGCAGCTCTCGAGCTCGTCGATGGGCATGGGCGGCCACCACGCCGCCCCGCAGTCGGCCACATCCCCACTGACGGCAAACAGTGGCCCTGCGCCCGTCCTCTCCCTAAGCGCCCGCAACGATCCCACCGTTCCGGGGGCGACGCCGCCGACGTCGCCGGCGTCAAACTCCGCCCTGTCCACGTCCGACGTGGCGGCCGCGGGGGGCGCCAACGGGCCCGCCGTGACGTCCGGGCGGATGGCGAGCAGCAACGGTGCCTCGTCGTCGGGCCGCACGCGGTACTACAACAACCCGTACTGCGCGGAGAGCGCCAAGCTGTTCTGCTGAGCGTGTCGGCCCGAGCTGTGCGACAAGGGCAGGGCTGAAGCACAGAACCCTCCTCCCACCACCAAACAAGCGTCGCAGCTCCTTCAGCTGTCGCGAGGCTCTTCAGCTCATCTGCGGCCGTGTGCGTGAGTGGAGCGCGCCTCGCTTCTTTTCCTGCGCCGTCTTTGATCAATCCTTTGTTTTTATCTGCGTGCCGTACTACTGAGTGAAGTGTAGGTCTTTCCCCGCCCTCAGCGTTCTCTTTCTGTGCCACTGCAGGGCCCTCGATGGCTTTGCGTGTGCGTGTGCGTGTGCATGTGTGTGCATGTTTGTGTGCGTGTGTGTGTATTCTACTCGAGTGTTTATGTGCATGTGACGGCTGTCAGCCACCTCAATCGCTTTCCTTTTCAGCGTGTGTGCCGCCCTCTCCCCCGCTCTCTACACCAGCTTCGCTACCAGCCGCAGCACGAGGAACCCTCCCCCCTCTCTCCCCCGCCTGCTCCACCATCCACTTGTGCCCATGCCCATGCACGATCCAAGCTTCGTGTTCTTTGGGTTTCATTCGTTGTGATCCTGCCACCACACCTTCTCTTTTTCGTTTCTGCCCCCCCCCCCTCCCACCGCGCGTGCGAGCCCCCTCAGTTCTTGTCTTGGTCTGCCCCACGCTTACCCCTGCTGCTTCGCCCTCCTGCCCCGTGCTTGCCCGTTCGAGTCGAGCGGTTGCCAGGCGCAGACGCCTTCAGAGCGACCTTGTCCGTTTTTGGTCTCTTCACTGCTGCGTGCTCTGCCCTCCTCTCCTCCTCCCTTCCCCTTCACCGTTCACCCCATCTCGCTGGACGCATTCCCTCTCCCTCACTGGTTGCCGATCCTGGTGCATGCAACGCCTTCTCTGCCTTTACGTTTACGTTTTCTTTTTTCTGGTTTCTGCCTCATGTGTGTCCTCCCTCCTCTTTCGATGTGTGTGTGTGTGTGTGAGTGTGTAGCTTGATCTTGCCATTGATGTCCCCCCCTCCTCCTCATCCTCCCCCACCCTCCTCCGCTTCCTCTCTCCGTGTTCCAGTCCTTTGTGCTCTTTGGCGCGTGTGCGTCATGCCTCGTTGACTGCCCGGCTTCTGTGCACACTACCCCAAACGCCCACTCGCGACAGCCCCCTTCCTCCCTCCCTACCCCACCCACATCTGCTTTTCTCAACCAGCTTCCCCTCCTCCCCCCACCCCAGAGAACCACCGCCACACCTTCTTCGTACTTTCTTTCTCTCCTATGCCGAGTGTGCTGCTGTTGGCTGCTCGCACGCCCTCCCCAGAGACTCGGCGTGCACATTCACGCGTGCCTGTAGATGTGAATGTGCGTGTGTGTGTGGATGGCACCGATAGGACGGTGCGACTCAACGCACGCATCGTTACCGTGCTCCTGTCGTCACTGGGCTCTCTGGTGGCCTGCTTCGAGGTGCTCCCTACATTCAGCTCCCCCCCCTCGCACTATCATCTCGCCCGCACACCCCTACAGCATCCGCCACGGAGCACCGTTACCATTCGTGTAGTGTCGATCACGCGGACGAGCTTCTGCTCCTTCGCTTGTCGCCTGCAAGGCGACTTCGTGTCGTTGTCACGACTCGACACGGCACCGCTGACTCTCCCCCCCCCCGCCCTGGTGAGAGCTCATCTCTTCAGCGACGCGGAGGGTGATGAGGCGTCCTCTTGGAGGCCCCCCCGCCCGCCGCTGCCTTCCACCTTCTTCTCCGCCCCCTCTTGCGCCCCAGGCGCGCCCACGCACACGCGTGGCTCTCTTCCGTTCACTGCCACGTCCCCCCCATCGCCTTTGACTTTTCCCCCTGCTTTCCTTTTCTTCTGCCATCGCTTCTTGTGCGAGCTGCTCAGGCGGCGCTGCGCCTGGCATCCCTTCCTTCCCCCTCCCCCTTTGGCCTGCGCGGGCGGCAGTGTCCCGTCATTCTCCATTCTTTTCTTGGGTTGTTCTTCTGTCGTTGTCGTGGCGCTCTCCTCCCCCATCTCATCTCACTTCATCGCACATCTTGCGGTACTGCCGCCTACACCCTGCCCGATGAATAACTACGTCAAACCTTCTTGTTGGGCGCGCGTGTGCGTGCACGTGTATGCGTGTATGTATGTGTGTGTGTGTGTGAGTGCGCGTTTGGGTTTTGTTTTACTTCGTTTGTGCCTTTGTGCTTTGCTTGTTTTCGCCATCCCTCGCTGCTTCCCTGCATTGTCCCCGCACTCCTGCATTCTTCTTCAGCGCTCTCTCTCTCTCTTTCTCCGTTCTACTTTTTATTTCGTGTTCTTGTCTTCACACGGTTAGATTGTGCGTCGTTTGCGCTTTTCGCTTTTTTTTTCTTTTCATCTTTCTTGTGCATCGGCTCTTCTACCCATTCTACTGTTGCTCCCCTCTCTCCCCCCTCGCGTTTCCCCCTCACGTGCCTCGTCCCTCCCACATTCGCTCGTGCGCTGCTGGAGTGTTCTCCTGCAACTTGTGCGGTGCTCTGTACCTCACTTGCTTCCCTTCACTTGTGTTTTCTTTGTTTCTGTGCCCCCCTTCCCCCCCTCCCACTGACCCACGCGTCTGCGTGCGTGCGTGTGTCGGTGACGGTGTGTGTGTGTGTGTGTGGTAGCCACCGTCATTCTACTCCTCTGTTTCACCCTCGACCCTCCAGTGCCTCCTTTTTTTCTCGTTTTTCCTTTACCTTTCCGTGGTATCTGTTCGCCTTCTTGTCTCGTCCACGCGCCACTTCTGGTGGCATTTGACTAGTTTGCGTCGACGCTGGACAATTTTGTGCTGCGCCCCACGTCTGCCACTGCTTCCCTCTGTCCTTCCCCCCTTTCCTCCGCCTCTTTTCTCCGCAGAGCGTGCGCGCCACCGCGACCCTGAGTGCTTCTCAGTTTGGCTGGTGTGAAAGTGGTTTGCTCAGTCTGATGGCTTCCCTCCCCGCCCCCTCCACCTCCGTGTGTGTATGTGTGTGTGTCGATGCAAGAATGACTTCTTCGTGGTGGGATTCGTTTTTGTGCCTTCTGTGTTGGGTTCGCGCACCGCTGCGTGGTTCTTCTCATCCTCTCCCCTTTGCCCTTCCCCCGCAGCTTCCACAACCACTGTTTGAGCTGCCCCTTCCCCAACCCGCGATGCGCCACGTTGTCGTTCGCTCTCTTCCTCAGATGTCCGCTCTGCGGCCTCACGTGACGTCTGCAGTTCAGGCGGGAGGTGACGGGAGGCCTGGCCGCGTCTGCGCATCTCCAGCGCACTCGCTTTTTGCTTTTCTTATGAGTGCATGTTATTCTTTTGTATGAGGGCGATGTGCTTGCGAAGGCTGGTGGTTGTGCTTGTGTTTCGGTGAAGCTCAGCGAAGAGGGGGCGTACACAAAGCCGCGCAACGCGAAAAGAAAAGAGCACTGGTTAAAGTGCGCTGCCGTGTCACCTCAGCTCTCCCCAACGTATTTTCCGCTTCCCACGTTATTCAAGCGCCCCCCCCCCTCCCACTAGCTCGACTCCCCACGACTACGTGTCTGTCTCCTGCTCCCTCCTCGTCTCGCTTCTCGCGCTCCCTCTGCGCTTCTTGAAGCAGAGAGAGAGAGCGCAAGAGGTTTCTGCTTCCGCAGTCGAGTGTGCTTGTGTGTTGATGCTTGTGTGTGTCCTTGCGCAAGGCAGTCGTGCCGCGCTGCGACGCGCCTCTGAGGGACTCGCACGGCTTTGCAGCGGTGCGCTGCGTGCCCGAAAAAACGAGAGAGAGGGAGGGAGGGGGGTTGGGGAGGCTGTTCAAGGGTGCGTGAATCTGTAGACCAGCAAGAGACACAACACCAACGAGAAAGGAAAAGAACAGAAGACAGATACGCCTGTGAGACCTGAGAAGCAACTACGTGTCGCTGACTCAACGTCCCCGCTTCTGTTTCCCCTGCTCTTTTCTGTGTTGCTCGTGTATTCACCACTTTGCTCATCAAGGCTGAGCACTGAAACTCTGATAAATGCGTGTGTGCGTGTTTGTGTGTGTGATGAAGCGCGCCGACTGTGCTTTTTTTTGTTTCCCTATGTGCCGATGTACTCCTCCGCCATCTCCCCCCCTCCCCTTGCCTCACAACCTTCTCCCTGTTCTTCTTCCGCGTCTTTGTGGTCCGGTGCACTGATGCGAGCGAGTGCGCCGTGCGTGGTGCGTCGAGGTCAGTTTCCCTTACCCCCTTCCTCCTAGCACGGCGGCGCGCCGCTGTCGTGTTCGGTCCGACTCAGTGGGAGCTAATGTGCGCGCGGGGGGGGGGGGAGGGGAGGGAGGCGTTCACGAGGGAAAAAGACAGCCATGACGTACGGGGAGTGTGGGGCTACACCGAGTGAGAGGCGCGTGCTGCAGCCGACCCACTCTTCCGCTGTCCCTCCTCGTGTTTCTCCTGCCAACCCCCAACCCCCCCTCCTCCTTCGGCGCCACGCACGGCGTTCCATCGCCGCTGAGCCGGCACCTGAATGCTGGCGACTTCCTTTTTTTTCTTTTTGTACCGGACGTCTGCGTCTTCGACAGACGCGCTCTTTTTTTTTTTCCCTTCCCGCTTGGCTCTGTCGTCTTCGCATATTTTCTTTTTGACTTTGCCGACGCGTTTGCTGACGCACATGCACGTGGATATGTTGATGTGTGCGTGTGATGAAGGAGGTGTGTGTGTGTGTGTGCGTTCACGTGGACGTGCGGGGCGGTCAATCATCTGTTGAGTGACAGCAGAGTGCGCCTGTAGCGTTGACGTCCTTGGAGCTTATCGTCGGCACTCACTTCCCTGCTTACCCTCTCCGTGTCCTCACATCTCGACGATCACACCACGTGCTACGGCAAGGAAGCGGCTGGCAGGCGGCCGCTTCTGCAGAGGGCCGTGGGGCGCTTCTGCGAGTTGCGTGCCGGCCTCGTCTTCCGGTGCGAGGGAGGACTGCGGCTTGACCGCATCCCTTGCCGCCTGCGTGCGCACCCTTGTGCAGCGAGGCTATTCACCGTCTTCACGGCTTTGCCCTCCTCCCTGTGACCCGCCCTTACCCCCTCTCCCCTCTCCTCGCATTTCGCCCCACCCCTGTCTCTCTCTCTCTCTCTTTCTCCGGCTCCCCGACGGGCCCCTTTCAGCCGGCGCACATCGTTGCTGCCCTGCGATGTCGGGTCTCCATTGCCTCACTCTCTCTTCCTTTTTTTGTTGTTGATTTCCTCGCCTCCTCCCCCCATGTGCTCCGTCGTTTAGTGTGCGTGTGTGTTTGTGCGAATGGATGATCCTTTTCGTTGGTCTCTGTCTCTGTGACTGTGTGTGCCTGTGTGCCTGTGTGTGTGTATGTGTGGGTGTGTGCGTGTTGGCATATTGTCGTGGTGAAACTAGCGCGTTCGAGAACAGAAAAAAAAACGGGACTACAGCGGTGTGCGGCTTTCTTCGTAAGAGACGGCGGTCAAACCAAGGGACACGACCTCGAAAAGAAAAAACAAAGAACGGACGGGTTGCTGTTGCACTGCTTCAGCTCCACACATACACGCGTACCTCCCCCCCCCCCCACACACAACTCGCTTTCCGCGCGCTGCTTTCTTTCGTTCTTTTTTTATTATTTCCGCCTCTCCCACTCCCCTCCCTTTTATCGACCTCGCATCGGTGGTGCTGCCTACCGACCGCATCCTTCCCCGCCCTTACCCCTCGTCCCGGCGTTCATGCACATACTCTGTGCGTGGTCAACTATAATTCCTTTTTTTTTGTTCTCTTGGTGTTCTTCGCTGGTACCTGCGACGTCCCTTGCGCGAACGGGTTGGTGCTGTTTCCCTACGCTTTCTGTCTTCCCACCCCCACCCCCACCCCCTCGCACCCCACGTACGGTGTTCGCGCGTGTGGCTGTCTTGTTCCCGTCTTGTTTGCCAGGGCCTTGCGCTCCCTTCCCCCCTGCCTCGTTCTCTCACTCTTCTTTCTCTCCCATTACCTCGCTTTGACGTGCGTCTGTGGTCGCACACGGTGCGGAGTGTCTGTGCGTGTGTGCGTGCTGCGTTTGAGCGCCTGCGTATAGCTGTCGCGGTGAGCAGTTTGTGTGGTTGTTTACCCTTTTCCTCTTCTCTTTCTCATCTGTTCCCCGTTTTCCCTTTTTGTTGTTGTTACGCTCTCTCTGTGTGTGCGCGTAGCAGTTCTTCTGTTGCCACCCCCCCTCTCTCTCTCCCCCCTCTCTCCCCACGCCTCTCTCATTCGGTGGTAGTTCTCGTGTTCGCCTTCTTTTTTTTTTTTTTGTTAGTAATCGTGTTTCCCCCCTGTGCGCGTCTGTGTGTGGCGCGAAGGCGAGTGTGTATGCGGACCTGTGTATGTGTGTGTATGTGTGCGTTTCTCCTTCCCCTTTTTTTTTGCGTGTGCGTTGATGTATGCGTGTGTGCTTGTGTTAGAGCTCGTGTGACTATGTGTGTGTGTATGTTTGTGGCTGCATGTAAGCGTGTCTCGTGTGCTTCCCACGGTCGTTGCAAGTGTACGTTCACTCTACCACCACGGAGACACACACACACCACACACACACACACACACACACACGAAAGGAGAACGTTTGGTAGCGGTACGAACCCCCTCTGGCTTGCTGGCATACCTTGTGAGCAACACAACACACACACACACGTACACACCAGAAGAACCGAACGAAGATAAGAAAATAGTCGACATCCCTTATGCGCTGTGTGCACGCAGCGCAGTGTCAGCGAAGTGCGAATAAAGAGTGTTTCTCCCTCTCCTTTCTGCGCCAGCAGGCTGAAGTGGTGGAGTTGACGTGTGTGCGCTTGTGTGGCGGGGGGGGGGGGCCACGCCGTGAGCGCGCTCACGTGCCGCCATTTGCACGACTGCGATCCGACCGGCTCCCAAGAGGGAGAAGCGGCTCTGTGGCGCAGCTCCTTGTGGGTGAACAGGTGGGTGCATCGCGGCTCGCCCGCTGAGGCCTGAAGGCCACACACCACCCGCACACGTTCAAGCTCAGCCATCCCAGCTTCACCGCCGCGAGGAGTTCGACTCTGTCGTCCACCTTTACGGTACCGCGACCGGCGCCCTCGAACACTTGGCCACCACCTTCCCCCACCTCCCGCTCTGTCTCATCCCCCTCTCTTTGTCTCTCGGACCCTCTCTGACCGATGCATCCGTTGCGCACCCACTGCCTCCCCTAACACTCTGCACAACGCATTCACCCATGTATGTGTTTGGGTTGGGCTCCTTCCCCCCCCCCCTTCCCACCACAACACCACCCACCCCACGCTCTCCCGCTTCCCCACCCCTCGGTATACACCCCTGCCGTGTGTCGCCGCCCCGCAGGCTTCAAAGCGACTTCACCAACAGCCCCCGCCCCCCTCCTTCTCTCACGCGTTTGCCTCCTTCCAGTCCCCCTCTCCGACTCCCCTTTCTCCTGCCTCTTCGTTGTTGTTGTTTCACCTTTGCTCCTCCCCCCCGTCTGCGTCTGTCCCCATCTCCACATAACCGAGGAGGAAGAAGAAGAGCGACAAAAACGGGAAGAAGAGTCACACTGCAAAAAAGGGAGAACCAACAACCATACACAAAGAAAACACTCTGCGACCCTCCCCTCCCTTTCCCCATACCCTCCATCACATCCCTTCAGTGCATCTCTCTCTTCGTTTTCCTTGCGTGCTTTACTGTGGCTTTTTGTTCCTCGTGTTTCCTTCCCGAGTTGGACCTGCTGCCGCACTTG
>JASAOO010002911.1:0-13350 GCA_030849075.1 Zelonia costaricensis | reverse complement strand
GAGGTCGAGGAGGCCGCTGAGGCCGCCCCGGCTGCGGAGAAGGCCGCCGAGTAAGTCGAGCTCCCGCGCCTCGTCTGGCGCACCTTGAGTCCGCCCACACCTACACGCGCGCACCAGGAGGCGTCGGGAGTGAGAGTGTAACCGGGGCTCCTCTGCCCCGTCCCCCTTTCTTCACCACCGTTCGACCACTTGCGTCTCGCCGTGTGTGTGTGCGTGTGTGCCGCACTCGTCTGCGTCCTCTCTGGCCAAACAGCTCTTCTTAGTTTCCCTTTTCTTTCGTCTTCTTTCCTGACTCTCCACCGCGAGGCTCATTTCCGTACTTTCCTCCAACCATAAAAGAAAACAGGCGAACGCAACACACCGAGTGCACCGGAGCCGGGTCGAGCCGCGCTCAGGGGAGCTCCAGTGAAGCCGCTCGGTTCCCTGCCTCGGCTCAGCGGTCTGCGAAGCGGCATGCCGCTGCCGCTGCTGCTGCTGCTGTGGGAGTGTGTGGCATCGAAGCTGCCGCGGTGCGTTGCCTTCCCAACGCCTCGTGACACCGTTGTTGGAGGAGGAAGGGAGGGGGGCGGGTGCCAGGGTGCTTCGCTTCACGCATGCAGCCCAGACGCCAGCGCGCGGTGCACTCCACCGAGGTCAGCGAGCCCGTGACGGCGCGAGTGCGAGCGAAAGGGACGCCAGCTCCGCCCAGCTCGTACGCGCAGCAACTCCCTTTGTCTGTCAGCGTCATGGTGGACACCGGGGCAACGAGGAGCTCCAGGTTGTCGTGCCTGTGCGCACTGTGGCGCGGTCTCGCGCGCGTCCCCTGCCGCTGTTCCCTGTCCTTCATACCGTCACCCTCTTCTCCTCCCCTCTCTCCGCTGCACTGCCTCCCTCACGTTTCTGTTCGCCCCGCTGTCGCCACGCTCGCCACGGGGGACTGACTCAACGACTCACACGAACCACACGCTGTCTCTTCAATATACACACACACGCATGCACGTACTGTCATACCCATACATCAAGTCCTGCATCGCACCCCAGCTCGCTCGAGGACATACACGGAAGTCTCTCGACAGAGCAGCGAGCGCCCGCCCCTCCGTCAGAGAAAACAACAACAAAAAGCTCGAAGCTCCGGCGTGCACTGCACTGCACTGTGTGTGTGTGAGGGTGTGTCTCTGTGAGTGGGTGCTCGTCTACCTTTTTTCATGTACATTCCCGGCCGCATCGCTGCCCACTTGTCACCGTAGTTCCCTCCACCTCCACCCCCCCCCCTTGTACACTCACCCACTCTTGATCTGCTTCCCCCCTTTTCACGTCGCCCCCCTCTCGCAGCGATGATCGGCGGCTTTACAAACTACGCTCACCTCCGGCTGCGCGACCACCGGCCGGGCAATGGCGAGTACGAGCTCCCAGCTGAGTTCGGACCGGACTCGGGCTCGTCGAAGCGCAGCATCCTCGCCCGCAACTTCATGCCGATGGGCGGGGAGTCCTGCAGTCTCGGGCCTGGCGCGTACGACGTGCAGACCTCCATCGGCACGGGGCGCTCCGTCCGCATCGCCCCGCCGCCGTCCCACGCGGCCGCCGTCGACGCCGCGTTGTCGCCGATGAAAGCGCCGCTGCCCACCGTGACGGCGCCGAAGCAGTACAGCATGGCGCTGTGCCCCGACACACCGGCCTACAGTCTCTACGGCCGCCTCACCTCGGAGGCGGTGCAACAGAACGCGTCGGCGTCGCCAGGGCCGGCGGCGTACAACGTGCCCGGCCACTTCGACGCCCTCGACCCCGACCAGCAGCGCCTGCACCCGACCTCCGGCCCCACCCCAGGCATCCACCTCGGCACCCGCACGGCTCTGCCGGGAGAGCGGGAGCGGGACGGGGTGCCTGGGCCCGGCACCTACCACCTCGTCCGCTTCGCCGACGCCCTGCCGCGCTCCCGCGAGCCGCTCGTGACGCGCCGGCGCCGCCGTGTGGGGGTAGGGGTCACCGACACCCCCGGTCCCGGCGCGTACGACGACCCCACCTCGATCGGCCACCGCGCCGAGCAGACGCGGTTGCGGCGCTACTTCACGCAGAGCTCCACCTTCGGGGGGCGCTGGCGGGGGCGCGAGTACCACACCACCGGCCCGGGCCCCGCCGCGTACAGCACGCTCAACGGCGACAAGCGGCTGGAGAAGAACCAGCGGCACGCACCGCGCTTTGTGCGGCCGCACCCGCCGCTGGATCGCCGCTCCGTCGCAGAAGACGCCGCAACGCGTGCCAAGGCGGCAGGCCCGGCCGCGCCGCTGACCTTCCCCGCCCTCCCCTCGGACTTCGACTTCAACTTCAAGAAGGGCAAGACGATCGGGGCGCGGCCCAACGACGGGCCGGCGCACCCGGCCGGGACGATGGGGGGCAACCAGCCCATCGACACGAAGCCGAGCGGTGCGCGCCAGTTCTGGGAGTCGCAGCCGCCGGCCGGTGGTCGCCTCACTGCCGCGCCGTACGACCCCAACGCGCACCTGCGGGCCGCGGAGCAGGCGGTGGCGAACGCGGCGGGCTCGCAGGGCGACACGCCCGGGCCCGGGGCCTACGACGTCGCGCACGACCCGACCGCCCGCCGCGCGCCGGCGTCGCTGTTCGGGTGGACGCTCAGCGCGAAGTTCGCATCCGCTGACAACGGCGTGCCGGGCCCGGGGCACTACCGCACCGCCGTGGACGCCGACAACCGCGGCGTCGTCTTCTACAAGGGCGACTTCCACCCGCGCGGTGTCGCGGTGGGCGACAGCATCGGCGCCGGCCCCGGGGCGCACTACAACGACGGCACAGCGTACAGCCAGAGCATCAACGGCGACCGTGCGAGCAACAAGGGCTTCACGATGGGCATCCGCTACCCCGCCCGAGCCACGTACCAGCACTGCACCCCGTACGACGAGACGACAAACATCAACTGCGTCTACGACGACGAGCGAACCTGGGAGGTGCAGCTGCCGCCGGTACCGGGGGCGAAGAAAGCCCCTGCGTGGTAATGCGTGCGCAGCGGGTTGTCCTCTCGGCTCCTTCCTTGCCTGCGAAGGTCTGTGCGTGAGTGTGATGACTGTTGTACCGTTGGTGGCGGCAGGTGCTCTCGGCAGGTGGTGCGGCGCGTGCAGCTCGTTCATGTACAGTAGGATGGCGCTCGCTTTGACCCCCACCTCGGAGCGCGGAGAGGAGGTGGGGGGAGGGGGGACTGCGGGCGGGCCGGCGCACGGGCCCCTGTCCCACTGCGGCTCTGGTCCCGCCTTCTTGTTTGTTTTCGTTTCGCCCCATCCCTCCTCCCTCCTCCCTCCCCCCCTCCGTGTTGGTGTTGTCGGCTCCTGGCGTCGTGTTTGGTGGCCACGGCGTCCCATCCTTTCTCCTAGCTTTGCATCCTGGAAACACTGAGCAGCCGTCAAGGTAGACCGTGTACGGCCGACTGGAAAAGACAAGGCGGCCACGCCGAGTTTGCGGCTCTTGTCGAGTCACTGCTCTACGCTTGCGCCTCTTCGCGCAAGCCTCTACGCAGTCGCACGGGGTAAACTGCTCGTCCGGCAAGACCCGCGAGCTGCCTGGTGGATGCCTGTCAGCTGATCACCGCAGGCGTACATGCGCGTTGAGCTGCGCGGCCTCCCTCCCAATGCACACACACACACACACACACGCCGATGGCACACGGAGAAGCTCGATGACAACGACGCGTGGCACATTCTTGTCTCCCTCCCCTTCCTCGCTGTTGATTTTGGCGCCGCTCAGCCAGCGCGCGTCGGTGCACAAACCGCAGATCTCCCCGCCACCACAACCACCCCCCTTCCTCAGCGCCGCCACCACAACCGCAGCCCGACCCCGCCGCCGCGCGCCAAACCCATCATTCGACACAGGCGCTTCACCTCCCCACTCTCCCATCTCGCCTTTGCACCGTTCTCTTGTCCGTCTCTCTTGTCGTGTAGTGTCTTCACGTGGGACCTCGTACCCGCCCATCTGCCCCCCTTCCACCTGCTTCTCCAGCTGCTTGCGCCTCCACGGCCCACGCCAGCTTCCCCTCCCTCCCTCCCTCCCTAACCTATTCCGCCTTGCGTGTCCGCTCGCCGACGTCGAGGCGCCGAAGCCTGACTGCACACCTGCGCGCCTCTTTTTCTTTCCCTGGCTGTTCTCCTCTATTGAAAGCCTCGTCTTCTTCTGCTCTCCCGGCCTTGCTCTCTCGGCACGCGCGAGTCCGCCTGCGGGTTCGCCTGTGACGCTAGCGTACACTTCGACTCGACCCGACGAGGAGGAGTGGCGGCGTCTAACCTTGCTGCGCGTGTCCACTCCTCGCTTGGTCCCCTTCCTCTCCCACACACTCTCTCCGAAGGGCAGGCAAACACACGCACCTTTTGCGTGTTCCCATCGGCCCGTCTCTGGCGTGTGAGCGACGCCTGTGGCCCATTGCCAGCTATACACTACGCCCCTTCCCCCCTGTACACTCTTCTCCCTCTCGCTCCTGCTGCTGTTGACCTTTCTTCTCCGCCAGCTCTCTCCCGACTCGCCGCGTCCACTGCTCAACACCACAGCGGCACGCCCCGGTGACGATCCGCCGTGTTTGACGTGTGCTGATCGAGTGTCTGCCACCCCCCTTCTGATCCCCCTCCTTTTGTTTTCCTTCTCCCCCTCCTTTTTATTTTCCTTCTCCCCCTCGTCTCACCGCGCGGCGCGCACCAGGCGGCTCGCGATGCCGTCCAGCCGCGGCGTGGCGCTCTACGTGTCGCTGGAGGAGGGCGAGTTGGCGCCGGGTGCGTTTCTGCAGGGCGAGGTGAAGGTGAAGGTGGACGCCTCGCACAAGAGCGGTGTCGTCTACGAGGCCATCCGGCTCGTCTTCCTCGCGGTGGAGAAGAGCTGCGTCTGGGATGATCAGGGCGAGTTCGATGCGCTGCTGAACCAGTACACGTCGTCGCGCGTGTACCTCGACCGGCACGTCACCCTCGCCGGCTTCAAGACGCAGACCGAGGACGGCGAGACGACGGCGCAGGTGCGTGAGGAAATGCTCTTTCTCCAGCACTGCGCCACCCCGTACGCCGCCGTCGCCCCGGCGAAACCGAAGCAGGACGCGTACAGCCACTACACCCGCCAGGAGTTCCTGCGCGGCGGCATCGCCATGGCTGCGACGACGACGCTCACGACAGGCGGCGGCGGTGGTGGTGCAGGCGGTCCGGGCGAAAGCGTGGGCAGGCAGGAGCCCGTGCTGGGCGGCGGTTCACCTGGCGCCGGCCCCGCCTCGCCGTCGGCCCCGCAGTCCGAGGAGGTGGAGTTCCCCGTGCTGATGCCCGGCACGCACCGCTTCCCCTTCCGCTTCCGTCTCCCGCCGTGGCTGCCGCCATCCTTCTACTACTCCTTCGTCGGGGCGCGTGGGCAGCTGCACTACACCGCTTCCGCGACGATGCTCTTCCCCGGCAACGGCGCCGGCTCCTTGAGCTTCAAAATCGGCCGAGAGGTGCGAGACGCGGCGCAGGACGCCGAGGTGGCCTTTCAGCGAGCGGCAGACACCGCTAACGCCACGACGCGGCAGCGCGGCCCCCGCAACGGGCACGACGAAGACGAGGGCGGCATCAACGTGGACGACGATGTGGTCGGCGAGCGGACGCAACGGCGGCTGAAGAGCTTGCCGCTCTACGGCCCGTCTGACCTCGTCTGCAAGTCGCGCTTCGACGTGCTGTCGGTGATGCCACGCCGGCAGCTCGTGGCGGAGTACTACCAGATCGACAGCCACAACATCCACCAGCGGCCCGCCAACGCCTCACGCGGGCCCGAGGCGGCGGCAGACGACAGCACGAAGAAGTCGCGGCGCCGTACAGAGAAGGGGGAGAGTGCGGCGCGGTCGCTCTCGGTGGCCGCCGGTGCGCCAGAGCACCACGAGGACACCTACCTGGCCCTCTCCGCCCTCTACCAGACCTTCCGCTGCGGCATCCTGGGCAACCTGTGTTGCCTGCAGCCGCAGAACGCGCTGGAGGCGGAGGTGCTCGTCGTGGGTGCGCGGACGGTGCTGCTGGCGGACGACCTCGGCGCGTCCAAGGCGCTGGGGGTGCGGCCGCCCCACGCGTCGGCGTACCCGCGCCTGGGTGCCCCAGCCGTCGCGCCGGAGCTGCCACCCGCTGCCCCGGGCGTGTCGTGGCCGGTGAGCGGCCTCACGCTGCGCGTGCGGGTGCGCAACTACTGCCCCAAGCACACGGTCACGTGCGTGCGTGTTGAGCTGAAGGCGATGGTGGAGATCTTCAAGTCGCTCAAGACGCCGCACACGTTCCCCGGCATCTCGTACTCTAGCTTCGACTACACCACGCCCATCCCGCCCGGCAACCAGGCGCTCTTCGACGTGCGACTCGGGCTGACGCCGCGCTTCCGCCGCCACGAGTCGGACAGCCACTCGCTGCTGCCGCCGCCCGGGGTGCGCACGGCGAACATGACGAGCTACACCTTCCTGCAGGTCAGCTTCCCGGGCATGAACACCTATATTGAAGAGAAGGAAGAGACGAAGGGCGTCGTGATTCTGGCCGAGACGGTCGACCTCAACGATGACGTGCTAGAGCTGCCGGTCCGCTACAGCTAGGTGAGCCTGTGCGCGTGTGTGTTTGTGTGTGTGTGTATGTGTGTGCACGGCGACAGGAGAGGGGGGGAGGGTGTTGTGGTTGCCGACTGCGCCTGACCTCTCCGACTTCTGCACAGGGCACGCTGTCGGACCGTGCAGGGGCATCTATATCCGCCCCTTTGATGGCGGGCGCCTTTACCCGACGCCGCCTCCACTGTCCGAGGGGCTGGCGTCGTCCTGTCGCGTGCGCACTGGTGCGCCTCACGCGAGGCGTGAGACACGTCTGAGACGGTGCATGCCTCCCTGGATGCGCATGCGTGTTCGTGGGTGGGTGTATGTGCGTGTTGAAGTGCTCGGCGGGTGCGCTGTTGCCCGCCCTCCCTCCCCCCCGTTCCTTCGGCACACCTTTTGAGTTATCACGTCTCCCCCCCCACCCCACGCCTAGCGAGCCGTGCATATTCGAAAGTGGAGCACACTCCCCATCCGCAGAGGGAGGAACGGCGGAGAGCTGCGGCGCCGGATCACCTGCTTTGTCTATTGTTTCGCGTTTGCTCTCTATCTGGCATTGACCCATGTGCACCCCTCGCATGCTTAAGGCTGCGCCCAACGCGAAACAGAGGCGATTCAATTGGAACACTGAATACACAAGAGGCAGCCCATCAGCGCAATCGTGTTGGCGCCCTGCACGACGTCCACGCAGCGCAGGCAAGCGGACCCCGGCAGCCCCACAATGTGGTCGCCCATCCACGCACCCCCTCCCTCCCCTCCGTGTGCGTGGTAGTCCTCCGTTGTGAGGCTCACGGGGGGAGGGGGAGGGGGACGGAGCAGCACATGTGAAGCGCCAGTCAAGGTGGCAGGCGCACGCTTCGCGCCTCCCCTGCACGCTTATCGGGCTCGCCCGAGTGAAGGCGTACTCTCTAATCCCCACTTTCCCTTCTTTCCTCACAACTCTCCAACCGTTCCACTACTGCTCTCCACGTATGTGCGTGTGTGCGGTGGCGGCGCGCAGACTCGTCTTCTCGACGGAACCCACGTTCACTGCGCACCATCCTCCGCTCCTCCTCCCCTTCTCCTTCGCTCTTTCTCTCTCTCCCGTGTGTATTGGCGACGCTTCTCCCAGCCGCACCAACCACACCTTCAGTCCTTTCCCTGCTTCCTCCCAAGCCCCTGTCCGCCTAGTCGCAGTCCAAGCCCGCGCCTCCTCTGCCCTTGCACGCCACGATGAACGTCGGCAACACAGCTGCGCTGGCGCGCCGGCGCGTGACGCGTGGTGCACCGGGGCTACGTGCATTGCGCGGCGCAGCCCTGCTGTCGCTGATGTGCTTCCTTTTCTTCGTGTGGCTGGCGCGGCCGGTGCGGGCGGCGCTGGTGGCGAGCTCTGCCATCTCCTACTGCACCGAAGCCGGCGACGCGCCTCTTAACTGCTCCAAGAAGATGGTGGTGACCGTTACGGTGGATGCCAGGCAGCTCCCGGGCGAGGAGTCGCTCGTCTTCGTCAACAGCGCGGCGGACAGGACGGTGAAAAATGCGACGTCGGTGCTGTTCGAGCCGCTTCGCGTCACCGCCAGTCGCAGCACCGTCCGCTACCGCTACCCGCTCTTCTACGTGCAGAACTACAACGCCAAGCCCACCGAGGCAACGGTGAAGGGGTCGCTGCTGAACCAGTGCAGCGCCGACTTCAACGCCGCGACGGCAACGTGCGGGCTGGCCCACGACGCGGCCGGCGTGGCCATCCCGTACTCGCAGGGGTTCTGCTGTGACTGCAGCATGTGCCAGACGCTCGGCCTGTGCAACGCCGCCGCCCGCGCCAACGCGGGGTGCAACGTGTTTGACCAATACACCACCGCCTCCTGCCTCCGCTTCGGCGAGCGGTGGTACAGCGGGTACACGATTGGCGGCTACGTGACGTGGTTCACCGTGAACGTCACGCTCTCGCGTAACGTCACCGGCGCCGGCTCGTCAACGACAACGCAGAAGGTTGTGATGCAGCTCTCCCCAGGCATGACCGGGGACACGGCGGGGCAGGGGTGGGACGTGCAGGCCCGCATCATCGGCAACTTCGCGCCACCCGACCAGCCGCTCGACCTCACCTCGCGCATGCTCTTCGCGCCGGCGGTGCCACCGAACGACGCGCGGGTGCGGGCGGGGTCGGCGGAATGGCTGCTGCTCGCGAACAACCTCGTCACGCTGGACGGACGCGAGTGCGACAAGGTGGGCGTCTCCTACGAGGCCTTCGCCTCGCAGGGTAACCGCTGCAACCTCAACCCCGGCAGCTGCCTGCACTCGCAGCTGGAGGACTACCGCAGCACCGACATGGCGCGGCTCGCGGCAGGCAAGACGCCGCTCTACCTCGCCTCCGGCTACGGCACCTTCAACCTCGAGCGCGACGCGGGCCCCAGCAGCGGCGGCGGCGGCTCGCTCTCGCCGTACCTTTCCTACCTCGTGAAGTCCCCGCCCGCAACGATGCTCACGTTGGCCGTGAACGCTGACGACCTGCAGTACATCGTCGGTGTCGCCAACGCCATCATCGTCTCGGCCTCGCTGAACAAGGCCACCCTCGTGGCGAGCTCGACGGACGGTGTACTGACCGTTGTGGTACGCAACACCGCGTCTGTCACGGGCCGCGTCGAGGTGTCGGTGCAGCGGTGCACGGCAGGGGTGTTTCCCATGGCGTCGCAGACCCGCTCCCTCGCCGCGCAGCAGGAGTCAACCGTCACCTTCAACGTATACATGCAGAACTCCTTTCAGTCGGGCACCGCCAGCTGCACGGTGGAGCTGCGCAATGCCGAGGAGGTGGTCACCGACTCGCGCGTGGTGTCGTGGACGGTGAAGCCGGTCGACCCAACGAACGGGACGCAGGGCGGCTCGGCCGACGCGAACGGCGGCGACACGACGCTGGAGCCCTCCGCGGCCAGCTGCGCGGCGTGCAGTACCCTTAACATCGTTTGCGCGACGCAGCGGCGGTGCTGGCAGCTGATCCTGCTCGACCTTCTCGCATACGTGCTCATCATCGCCGCCGTCATGTGCGTCATTCGGTTCCGCCACATCTTCTGCTGCTGCTTGTACAGCCTCAGCGCGCACCAGCGCAACGAGCGGCAGCGGCGCCACGCCCGCGACGAGCGGGATGCCGACACGGTCGAGTCCACGCGGGAGGCGAGCCGGCGCAGCCGCAGCGGTGCCAGGGGCGGCAGCACCCCCACCAAGCACCGCGCGAAGACCGCGTCCACCTCCACACGCTGCGCCCACGACGGCAAGAAAAGGATCGAGGAGGGGGAGGGGGAGGGGGACAGTCGCAGCCTCGAGCTCACGCAGGACTCACTCGCCTACGCGCCGTCTCTTGCCCCGTCGCCGGCTACGGTGTACGTGCCCACCCCGGTGTACTACCCCTCCATGGCGATGCCCACGCCCGCCCCTGCCCCTGCACCGACACCGCCGCCGTCGTTCGCGTCTCCGCTGCGCGTCATGCCGCCGCCGCGCCCCGCGCTGGTGCCCCCTCTCCCGGAGTGGGGCGCGGCGGAGGAGCCGGCGTTGCCGCCGTACTACACGCCCCCCTCGCCCCGCTCCCCCGCCGCAAGGTACGCGGCGTCGATGCCGATGGGCCGGCGCTACGGCGATGACTGGCCGGAGAACGAGGGCCCCGCCGCTGCCGCCTCGGCGCTGCCGCCGTCGCGCTCGACGCCGTACCGTGCTGGGTCCTGGGGTGCCCCGGCACACCAGCAGTACCCAGAGACGCACGACCCGTATCACTGATGGCCTGCGCACGTGAAGCGTGCTGCCTTCTCTTTCGAGGCACGCCCTTCTTCCTTTTTTTTTTTTCGCCTTTCTCTCTATCCAGCCTTGCTTCCGACTATCCTGTGTGTGGTGCTCTGTGCGGGGAGGACGCTCGCATGCACCGAACCCGTGCGTGTACGCGCGAAGAGGTGCGTATGCATCGTGCGCCGCCGCCGCCGCCGCCATCGTGCTGGTGCTCCGCAGCTGTCGCTGCACTCGTCCGCTTTGCGAGACGGCACATTTTTCTTTTGATTTGTCGTTTGCTCTTCCATTCATTCATAGCTATCCGTGGTGCTGCCTCCGTTCCCTCCTGCTTGTGTGTGTGTGGTACTTCCTTCAATTTCCGCCTATTCATCTCTCTCGACTTCCCTCTCCTGCCCGCCTCCCTGCCCTCGCCTCGCCACGCGTCACCTCCGTTCCAGTCGCATTCTCGCATTCTCCTGCCGTTTCGTGTCTTCCTACCTCTCTGTCTCTGTGTGTGCGCGGCGCCTCAACCTTCTACGCTGTCTGTCTGCTCGCCTGTCTTCAGCCGCGCTGCCCCCTCCCCTCCCCTCCCCCTCTCACACCGCAGCCACCTGCGTGTGGCAACGTGCAAAGGCGGCGCCCCCTCCCCCCTTCTCCCTCACGCCGTGCCCGAAGACAAGGCAGACGGCGACACGTTTCTGCATTGCTTTCGGCGACCGCTCCACCTTCTCTCGACGGAGACGCTTCATTCTTTTTTTTTTCTCCTTTCAGCTGAACGTGCGCGTGTATGCCGATTAGAGGAACGCACGGAATGCACGACGACGGACACACCGGGACGCACGTGCCGGTGCAGGTGAGGGAGGGGATGCCGCCCTCGTGCGGTGGGATGCCGGGACGCGCCTCCTCTAGCCTCCGCTTGCGCTTGGAGGTGAGCGAGAGCCTCGCGTGTCGCGCGGTGTGCAACGCGGTGTGCTCTGTAGAAGGGAGCGGGCGTAGAGATGCCGCCCAGCGCCAAAGCGCTGATGATGTCTGCGGATGTGAGCGGGGCGTCTCAAGTGCCGTGCCACTGGTATTGCGGAACGATCGGCTACTTCAACTCTGCTCACTTCCTCCTGCCGCCTCGCGCATGGCTCACACAATGCCAGAGACACGCTGCATCCTGACACACACACACACACACATACACAAGCAGTTACTCGTACGAGGCCCAAAAGAGTTCGACCGCAGCACCGCGGACTTTCTCCCCTCCTCGCATCTCAGCTCGGCCGCATAGAAGGCCCCTCTCCTCGCCTTTACACTTCCCTTAGATTCACCGTAGACCGCACAAGGCTGCGTCTGCGCATAGACAGTAGGGCGCAGGCTGCAGCTCCCCCTCCCGCCTCTCCACTCCGACGACTTCGCCGACTGCCGCATGTCTGCAGATCGGTGCGCGGCACTGCTCGCCGGGCTAGAGCGCAGCTGCACGGTCGCCCATCAAGCCTCATCCCGCGTGCATGGTGGGCAGGAGAAGGCGTGTCGTCCCGCACATGCCGCACTAACGCCGTCTGTGGCATCGTCGTCGGCGCTCTCCTTTTTGTCCCCACCTGTGACGAGCACGCCAGACGCCGGGGCAGCTTCGTCCTCGCCATCGCTCGCATCGTCCCTGGCGTCGTACTCCCCACTGGCGATGCAGCGGCGCAGCGAGGCGGCCAATGCGGCAGCAAGCGCCGCGACTCCGGCGCCACTGTTTGAGCTCCGCCTGCACAAGCGCCACCGCACGCACCGGCATCGCACGAGTGGCGTAGGCGTCCAACAGGAGAGTCTTCTCACGTCTCTCTCTGACAAGCCCGGCGCGGCAGCCTCCACCGTGCTCGACGCGTTACCCGCCGCGTCGGAGCCGAAGGCACGGGCTGTGCGGAGTGCCGCCTACGTGCACCGCGACGAGAAGAGACAGACGCCGACACGGGCGTCCCTGCGCAGTCTCACCTCGTGCGACTACCTCCACTACTACCTCGCTCGCTACGGTGCTGGCGAAGCGGGGGTGCGCGGCGGCGTGACGACGGTGCGGTGGGACGGCGACTCGCTGCCCTCAGAGGACGCGCTCCATCTGCCGGGACCGTCCGCCGCGTGTGACGCCCACGTGCCGGGCTGTTCACCGATTCTGCCGGCGCGGGGACTGCGGGCGGATGCCCTTCCGCTGCATGAAGACTCCGCGTGCGTGCGCGCCTCCTCGGCCGACGTCGCGTGCCGCCTGCTTTTCTCCACCACCGCCTCCTCGGAGGACGGCGTGTAGTCCGCGAGATGGGCATAACGGGCACGCCCTCCCTCCGCCGCGCCACGAACAGGGCGGGGGACTGGGAGTGGTCGGAGATGTGACGCCATTTTGTTTCCCTGTGACGGCGGTAGCTGCTGCTCCCACGCAGTCCAGGTGCATTGCTGGGGCGGTGGGCAGACGACGGGCGTGTGCGCACGGTCTTCATTTTGAGAAGGCAACGGACACGCAAAGACGCGGAAAAAAAAGACAGACTCCACCGAGGTCGACAGCAGCAAGGAAAACACAGACGGAGGTGGCAGCTTCGCAGATTCGCGCCGCCCTCTCCTCCTCTCTTCACCCCCTCCCCCCTTTACCCTCCTCTCACTCCTCCCCTCCCCCCCCTCGTTACCCCCGAACCCCGCTCCTCCCGCTCCCGGTGCCATCGCCGCCTCACCCGCTCGCCCAACTTGGAGGTGAGGGGAACCCGCCTAAGCGCTGCACACCCACACCCAGACCCACACGCCCCCCACCACTGCGTGCGCCTTTCCCCTTCTGCCGCCGTACGATCCCTCGGTGACCTCCCTGGCGCAATTCTGCCCTCCACTTGCCCGCTTCTTGTGTCCTCTCGTCTGCGTCACACGTACGGCCTTGGCGCACCCGGCCCCCGTGACGCGTATTGGCCTTTGCTCACCCTTCCTCCGTCCCCCCCCTCCCCTACGCTGCAGCCTGTGCCGTGGGGCTTGCACACACGGGAGGCCAAGCCCGCGCCGCCTTTCCCCCCGCGCCCCCGCAAACACGATCCCTTCCTCCACCACGACCTACGCCGTTCTGTCCCTCGAGTGTTTCTCTTTTCCAT
>JASAOO010002910.1:0-13350 GCA_030849075.1 Zelonia costaricensis | reverse complement strand
ACGCACAGGTGAGGAGGGGAGGAGGGAAGGGGGGGCAGAGAGATGATGACAGACTCAGGGAGGAGGAGGGCGAGGGGGGCAACAGGCGGGGGGCGCGCGAGGTGGAAGCCGCCGTGGCGTGGGTTGGGCTGGCGTCGCTTCGGCTCTCGGCCTGCTAGCCATGCACGGGGGGCACGCCAGTGGTCGCATACGTGCAGCAATCGATGTCGGTAGTGTCGGCACACACACACACGCACACACACACACACGCACACACAAGCACAAAGGCACAGCAGAATCGCCGGCAGCTTTCGAGCAGAGAAGAGCGTGCACACCCAGGGAAGGAAGGAGCGGGATTGGGACTTACACAACATGGCGCTGCGCGGGCCTACGCTGCTGTGACGCACGCGCAGTCTAATCTACGGCACCACAGCCACGTTGCCCCCCCCCGTCCTCCCGCGCTTTCTCCCGCTCCCCAGCAGAGCACGCACATGGTGCCGATCACAAGCAGCACACACACACACACACACACACACGATGCGCTGCGTGTACCACTTCAAGTCAGCCCGCCCTGGAGCACGGCGCCGCGGACTGGGCGGCGTCCTTGTCGTGCGCAGCCAGACGCGCGCGCTCCTTGGTCTCGGCGTGGGCGAGGACGGCGGTCCAGCAGAGCCGCAACCGCCGGCGAACATCGGCCCACTCGCCTGAGGCCGCCGATACCGCCCCACCACCGCCGGGAGCCGCGCCGTCGCCCACAGCCAGGCACAGCCCAGCCGGCTGCGGCGCCGGCAGCTCAGGAGCTGCGCGTGTGAGGACGCCGATGTGCGACTCGCGAGTACCGGCAACGGCGAGCTCTGCGGTTGATGAGGCTCGCAGTACCGTCTCCTGCATCTTCGGAGCGGACGCAGGGGCCGCATGGGGCTCTGCCCCCGCACGCGTCGCCGCAGCTCCCTCGTTCTCTGCTGCGGCGGCAGCGGGCGCGGCAGCCTCGCGCGTGTCGTGAGCCCCACCACCGCCAACGCCACCATCACCCACATCCCCGGCAGCGGCCGCTGGTGGAGGGTCGCTCGGCGGAGGGTTGCTCGGCGGCGTTGCCCTGCGCCGATGGCGCTTTTTCTTTTCCCCGTGGCGGCGATGTCGCCGCGGCTGCGAGCTCGGCGGCGGCGGCGGCGACGGCGACTCCCGACGCCGAGACGACGAGGAGGCCTGCGTGACGGCGTGGGAGGACTGGGTCGTGACACTCACCGAGGAGGAGCCGCCGCCCGAAGACTGCGAGCGGCGGCCGCGGTGCGAGGCCCGCAGGGTCGTGGACCCGACGGTGGACACCGCGGCCGCCGTCGCCGTCATACTGGGCGCCGTGCGCCGCGTGTGACCCTCACGCGCCCCCACTGGCAGGGACTCCACACGCAGCACGAGCTGCTCGGCTGGTGGGCGTGCCTCAGCCCCGCTGTGGGACGACGACGGCGCAGCAGCAGCAGCAGGCGGTGCGTGTTGCCTCGATTTCACAGACGAGTTTGCGCGCTGTCGCAGGGCCGCGCGGTAGCAGGCGAGCGCCGACGGTCGCACGGCTCGATTACCGTTTGCGTAGTCCTGCACGGCCGCGTAGTACGCCCGTGACGCGGCCACGTTGTCGTCCAGCCCCGCGACGAGGAGCTGCAGGTGGAACGGCTGGGCTGAGACTTTGGGCGACCCCGCCGCGATCTCCGCCACGGGCGGCCCGGCGACGGGGGCGACGGCAGCGATAAACGAGTTCCACGTGTCACTGTCACGGCTCGACTGCACGAGCAGCGCGGTGGCCGACGTGCCCGGTGCAGCGGCACCAGCTTTGTAAAAGATCTGCAGCTCCGACCAACACCACAGTCGCAGCAGCTCCAGTGCGGCGAGCAGGCAGCCTTGGTTGAGGGTGAGCCGCAGCAGAACGCGGGCACGCTGCGCCTGCGAGGCGGCCGGGAAGGTGGAGCGCACCACGTAAACGAGCTGCGAGGCAAACCGATAGCGTTGAAGCTGCTGTAGAAGTGCGTGGCCCGTCTTCGCTGACGAGGCTGCTGTCGAAGTGCTCTGCTCGGTGGCGGTGGCCTCGGCCACGGCCTGCATGCGGCCCGGGACGCACTCGAGCAGCTCCAGCACCGACCACAGCCCCAGGTCGCCGTCGCACAGGCCCACAGAGAGGACGCGGGTAAGCTCCGTCAAGAGGCCCTCGATGACGTCGGCTAGCACCGATGCGTCGTGTGCCTGCCCTTGCGGCAGCGGCGCTGTTGGCGTCGTCCTCGGCGAGTCCGTGCACGCCTCCTCCGTGGCGAAGACGTTCCGCAGGACGTGTGGGTAATACGCGAGCAGCTCCCCGACGCACACGCGGAGCTGCGTGATGGCAGCGTCCATGCTCGCGTATTAGGTGGTGTAGGTGTGTGTATGTGTGTATGTGTGTGTGTGTGTGTGTGGAGGCAACCGCACGTGCAGACGCGAGGCTGTGAGAAGCGGAGGGTGACCCCTATTCTTTTCTCTGCCGCGCGTCTCCGCAGGTCGCAAGACGGGAGGAGGGGCTGCCGAGTTCCTTAATGCGGAACTGCCCCGGAAGAGTGCAGGCGGAAAGGAGGGGGTGAGCGAGCGCGGCGGTTGCCGAACAGACCGACAGACACAAACGCACACACAGCGACTCGCGCACGTGGGGGTGCTCGGCATCGAGGGGAAGCAGCCCGGGATCGCACAGGTGACGCGGAGCGCGACGCAGGTGAAGGGGGAGAGAGAGGAGCAGGGGGTGCGGTTGTTGTCTGCGCAGCGCGGCATACGGTTTCAGAGATGAACATGCGAGTCCCGCGTGTACGATCGGTAGTCCCTCACCACCGCCAGCAGGCAGCTCCCCGATCACGGCCTACTTCTTCCGTGTCTACGCCACGGTGGGGTCACAGCGAGGTTGAGCCCACCGGTGCCTTTGCGGGCACAGGGCAAAGGGACCGCGCACGTCTTCTGCTTTTTTTTTTTTGGAGGAGTGGACAGAGCACACGGGCCTCAGGGAGCGGGAGAGGCACGTAGACAGCGACACGATCGCCTCCCGACCCCCTTTGACGCATTCACGATGCGTGCGTGCGTGCGTGAGGGAGGGAGGGAGGGGCGAGGTCAGACCACCGATAGGCAACAGACACACACACACACAACCATATTGATCACCTCCGTCTCAGAATGGCAGCGCACACACACACACGCCCTCGTCAGTTGCCCAGCAGAATCTGCACGGCAACCTCGAGATTGCCATCCGCCATGTCCAGCGCAGCGCATATCTCATCTCGTGAGGCACCCAACCCAATCGCCTCCACCGTCGCAACAGCGCTGCTGCGTGCCGCCTCCTCCTGCGGGCTGCGGCGGCGCTGCGAGGCGCTCGCGCCGCCCTGCACGCCCCGCACCCCGGCTGCTGCCTGCTGCGGTGGCTGCTGTGCGCCGCGGCGACGCGCGCGCATGCGGGCACGCACCTCCTGCAGCGCGTCTCCACCCGTTAGACTCTCCACCATGTACCGGCCTCCGTCCATCACGCCGCCCGCACCCCCGCCGCCGCCGCCGCCCACGAAGTCGTTGTCGGTGCCCATGCGGAAGTTGTTGCCGCGCTGTTGCTGCTGCTGCCGTGCGACACGCGGCTTGGCGTGGTCGACGGTGAAAGCAGGTCCAAAAAGAACATCCGTCAGCGGACGCAGGAATCGCAGGAGTGGGTTGCATACAAACCGCGCAAAAACAGAGAGCCACCACCGCATCATCGCGGAGCGGGTCGACATCATCGCGAAGATGGTGCCCAGCAGCGCGCACCACAGCCGCGTCCACAGCCCCACGTCCACGAAGACGGCGGCGCGGCGGAAGGTCTGCGCCTCGAGCTGCGTGCTCGGGCTGAGCAGCAGCTTCAGGAGCGGCAGTATCACCAGCGCCTTCTCGGAGATCTGAATGCCGGTGCCGGGGATACGCACGGCAAAGGTCGACCGCGTTGGCACCTCGCGCAGGTACCGTGCGAGCAGGGCCGCGAGGGGGACGAGGGAGCCGGCGGCGGACAAGATGCGGACGGCGTCCACCGACAGCTGCTTCGAGCCGCTCTCCGTCACAAGCAGCTGCACGACCCCAACCCCGAGCATGGCGGAGCTCAGGAAGAACGCCAGGAAGGAGTTGGAGCCCCAGTGCCGCTCCAGCGTGCGGAACTGATACAGCAAGTTGATGCCCAGGAATATGTCCGTGACGGAGATGCCAAGCGGACCGATCGGCACGCTCTCCAACAGCAGCCGTTTGATGAGCGAGAGGGTGGTGAGCGGGTTCGCAGCCGTGCCCGCGGCGAAGGCCGTGTTGCGGTAGTTCGTGAAGTGTCCGCGCACCATCGTGGCGGAGATGGTGGAGATGAGCAACGCCATCCCCGTCACTGGGGCCCCTTCTAGAATCATCCTCGAGGCCGAGCACCTGCAAGGCAAAGCGAAAAGAAAACCGCGAAAGGGAAGGGGGGAAGCAGCAACAAGAAAGGAGCGAAGTAGGCAGTGGGAGCTCGCCACTTTTGGGGGGGAGTGAGGCAGAGAGGATATTAGCGCGAGGGCTGTTGTGTGATGGCGCAATGCCGCTGCCGTCCTTGTGACCGCCCTAGCGTGGCGTGAGGTTCGTCGTGTGGAAGCGAGGATGTCGCACGTCTGTGAATGCGTAGAGGTTGTGTGCCTCTCCAGCGTGGACTCGGTCCGTTTGATGGGTTCTATTCGCGTTGGCGCACACACACACACACACACACACACACACACACGCACCTGCTGAGGTGAGGATAGGGCGGGATACGGCACGAGAAGAGAAAGAGCGCAAGAGCGGGGGGAAGGTGAGGCAATAGGGGTGGGGGGGCGCAGAGGTCAATACAAGGCACCACACAAACACGGCGTGGAGCAGTCAGAGATGTAGAACTCTTGGTGAAGGGGCAAGAACAGGGGCCAGACGTGTGTTTGTGTGGGTGTGTGTGGGTGCGTAGGTGGGTGTAGCGCGGTGAGTGAAGGCGGCAATCGCGTCGAGGGTGTGTGTGTGAAAGTGAGCGAGGTATAAGGGAAGGCAGCAGGTAAAGCGAGGCGAGAGATAAACAGAGCGATACGCAGTAAGATCGGCTCCGCTGCTAGCATTCCACACACACACACACACTCATACACGGATACGCTGACTGGCACAGCACAACCTCCTCCGCGTGGCCTGGCCAACAGCTGGGTGTGCGAGAAGGTTGATGAGCGCTGCGGCGGGCAGATACAGCAGTGTGCGGCGACCACCGCCGACTGCCTCTCCATCGTTGCATCCCTCTCGGTATTACATCTGCACACGACGCTTCACATTAGGCACACTCGCGTCGGTGCACTTGGATGTGTTGGCGTGTGTGTGTGTGTGTGTGTGTGTACGTGTGTGCCTCTTTTGGATTGTGCATGGGCGCGTTTGCGGGGCCGCGGTGTCGCCCAGGCTGAAGTCAAAGAAAAGTACAGAGGGGGTGAAAGACTAAGAAGAGAAAGGGAAGGGTGTTCAAGAAAGGGACAACTGAGCGTGCCTGACACACACGCATACACCGACACACACACGCATACACCAACACAGGCACACACACGCACACACACAAGCAGACGCCCTCAAGTGACACACATAAGTGAGGGAGTGGGCTGCGAAAGAGAATCAAGAGCTTGACTGAGAGAAACAAGAAGAGAAAAAGAAAAAGGCGAAGAGACGTGAAGGAGGCGTGGGCGAAGAGAACATCAGTGCACACAGCAGGAGGGACGGAGGAGGGGAGGGAGACAAGGGAGGGATCACGTGGGGAGGCCGTGTGACGCAATGCTGGTTGTGTGTGTGTCTGTGTGTGTGTGTGTGTGTAGGCGTGGACACAAACACACACATAAACGTACAGGCAACCACGTGCAGGGCCGCCTCCTCGTCCTTGTCGTTGTCTGCCGCGGGCGGCGTTTCCAAGTCAAGAACGAGAGGTAGGGAGGTCAAAAGAAGGAGCGGTGGTGGGACGGAGGGCGGAGGGTGCAATGTGGGAGCCGTGCACTCTGCGGGGCAGGCGTCTTCAGACTTGTGTTCATACACGCACACACACACACACGTGCTTTCGAGTGGCGTGCCGAAGATCAGACTGGCGAGGGGAGAAAAATGGGAAGCCAGGGTGTGTGCCGTCGCTGATAAGGGCGACAGCGGGTCGAGTGCAGGGAGAGGGAAAGACGAAAAGGAAAAGAAGTCGGCGAACGGCATCGGCTGTGTGCGTGCGTCGAGGCAACACGGAAAAGGCAGAGCGGAGGAGCCGCTATGCCAGCGGTTGAGGGGGGGAAAGATGTAGAGCGGCGCAGAGGGGGCGGGGGAGCTGGGGCGATGCGACAATCAACCTCAACACTCAGACAACACATCGGCGCTCCTCTGTGCAGTGTTGCGGCCTCTTGAGTGTGTGTGTGTGAGAGTGAGAGAATGCGAGCGTCGGATGAGGGGGGAGAGTAGGGGAAGGGAGGGGAGGTGTTCGCATGCACAAGAGGCAGGGCGAAGCAACAAGGGAGCACAAAACCAAAAAAAAAAAAGAGGAAACGGGGGGGACGAGAGAAGACGGGAAGCGTCCACCAGGTGGGAGGGCGGAGGGAGCCAACCAACAATCGGCCGGCAACACCCCCACCCCACCTGTGGAGACATGAGATGGGGAGCAAACAAAAAGAAGAACAGAGAACGTGGAAGTGGGGACGAGGAGGAGGAGGAGCCGTGGGGTGGGGGGTGGGCCCACGGTGGGCACAACGCCTCACAGCCACCACACGCATCATAGTACGTTTTTTTTTTTTGAAATTAATGGGGTAAAACAAACATGAAGGACCAGGATAGAGAGAGAGTGTGTATATGTGTGCCGCACCCATGGCGTGTGGCATCGGACGACTCGCTCTCCCGCATCGCACGCCTGGTCGATTCCAACGCAGCACGATCCACACCAAGGTCGTAGTGTACATTGAAGCTTCACATAAATACAGAGGTCGGGGGGCACACAGAGGCACGGAGAAGCACACAAGGCGGCACCGCGTGGGAGTGTCCTGGTCCCACGCCGCGCGTACACCGTGATGCGTGCACGCACGCCTCCGACAAGCGGAACATGTGTGCCTTCGACAAAGAGAGAAAGAGAGGAGATGGATGGCGCAAGACGCGCTCGGGTTTGCAGGCGTGGCGCTGCAGGCTGTACAGGGGTGAAGCGAGGATGCGGTCCGACGTGGGGGCCCCTCTCTCAGCGAGCGGCGCCCCCCAAACGTGGAGGGGGACAGAAGCTACAAAAAAAACAAAAGCCAAAACACCAGCGACGTCCTCAGCGCCCTTGATGCAGCGAAATCGCGGCGGCGGTGGAAGTGGGATAAGGGGAAGAAAGAAAAGAAGACGAAAGCCCGCAAGCGGCCTACGTCGACCGCTCTGCAGCTGGCGTGGGGGTGCACGCGTCCGGGCTGATGGGATGCGACGCCCGCGAGAGCGCCGGCCACACGGGCAAACCCGTCTGCGACGCCTCAGGGGAGCGGAGAAGATGCGTGGGGCCGCCGTAGCCACCGAGCCGGAGCAGCGGCATCCCCGCGCCGTCTGCCCGGGCGGCGGCGCTGTGCAGGCGCCCGGTCGTCAGCATCGACGTACTCGCGTACCCCCGCGACGACGACGACGGGCGGCGCACGGGCGGCATGACGCTGAACGCACCCGGACCGGCCGACTGTGCGCGCGTCGTGGCGGCCTGCAGGACTGGCGGTGGCCGCGTCAGCGGAGGCAACGCGACAGACGGTGATTCGACCCCTGCAGCCATCGGTGCGGCAGCCTCTGCCGCGATGTCTTCCGCAGCGGCGGCCTCGGCGGGTGCTGGTAGCGGCTCCATCTCCTTCCACGGGGCCGTGGCAGTCAGCGTGGCGATCGCGGGTGCCGGCCGCACCGGCGGCGCGGGGATGAGGGTGACGGGCAGTGGCGACGATGAAGTGAGCCGCCGCGACGAGCTCGCGCGAGAGACGGTGAAGACGGCGTCCGCACTCATCACATCGACGTTCACGTCGGCCGGTGCCGCAGCCGAACCAGCAGCAGCACCGGGAGCAATGCCTCCGCCCTTGTAGAAGCTGCCTCCCCTCGCTGCGGCGGCCCTTGCACGTGCGGCCGCGCCGCGCTGCGAGAGCGGCGACGACGGCGCCGCTGGCGACGACATTGATATCGCGGAGGAGGAGCGGTGTATCAGTGGGGTGAAGACGGGGGAAGGGGCAGCCGGGCGAGGCAGGTGGTAGGGGTGGGGGGTGTAGGCGCAGCTGCTGCCAAGGGAGCGGGTGCTGCTCGGTGCGTACTCGTCCAGTCGCCTATCCCCTGTCGACTCGGTGACCGACGAGCCGTGGTAGATGGCGGCGTTGCCGCGGTTGCGGCTGCCGACGAGCAGGTCCGCATTGAGCTCCGAGTAGATGTGCGCGTGCGGCTCCGGCACCGTCACGGCGTCGCAGCTCAGACTGCGCCGCTGCCGCCCGGTGATGTTACTCTGCCGACGGCCCTCAACCACTGGCGCGACGCCGCCCTCACCGGCCGCGGCCGGGGTGATTCTCGAGAACCACGGCGAGCTTGGCGCGTCTGCCGCAGCCGCAGCCGTCGCAAGCGCGCCGCCGGAGCTGTACGCCTCGCTCTGAACTGTTGCCTCGTCCTCCGTCTGGGCGATGCTGCTCGCGTCCACGCTAACGTTCGCCACCACCGGCGCGGTGTCGCCGTCCGCCTCGGTGCTGCTTTCGACCGTGTGCTCGTGCTCTGGCAGCGCCGTCTGCACCGTCCCCAGCGGCCCCTGCGCCTCTGTGCTGCTCTGGCGGAACTGCGAGAGTCGCCGCGCTGCCACGCCGTTGTCGCCGCCGACGGCGTGCGACGGCACGAGTGGTGGAAAGGCGACCCACACGGCTGCACCGTCCTCTGCCACACGGCGCGCCCGCTCCGGGGAGCTGCGCTCGCTGCTGGAGGAAGGCCCGGGCGGCTGCGTGGCGCGGCTGTGGTCCTGCAGCAGCGACGCGACGGTGGACCCGGACGCCACTGCTGTGGCGAGACGGCTCGATAAGCCGTCTCGCTCGCACGCGGCCCCGACCTCCGCGTCGTACGCGGGCGCAGCGGCCACCGAGTCCGCCACATCCGACGACATCCCCTCCGGCACCCCCGCGCCGCCGTCCCGCGGCTCCTGGGCGGTGTCCACCTCACCCGCGCCCGCACCCGCAGCCCCCGCCTCCTCTCCTTCCCCCACCTCCTCTTCCTCCTCCTCCTCCGCATCTCGTAGCGTGCTCGCGCACCCCGCATGCCCGAGCGTGGTGCTCGTTGCGAGTGACTGCCGCGGCACCGACACCGCCGACGCCATCATCAGCGAACCCTCCCCCGCCCCTGTCGCCGCAGTGGAGAAGCGGCTCGGGTCGCCAGACGCGGGCGCCGGTGACCCGCGCAATCCTGCAGTAAAGGACACCGGTGGGACGGTGCGGACGTTCCACATGTACCCGTCCAGCATACGCGCCGACGCCTCGCCGCCTGGCAGCGCAATCGCGCCATCGAGCCCCCACGCCGGGCTCTGCGACGCCGTCACCACCTCCGCGCTGCGGTCCGATGAGGACAGCGCTGACGGCACAGCCCGCACCCCGCGGTCCGCCACCGACGTGATCGGCCGCCCACCGGCCCCTTCCACAAAGCCGTGGCGGTTCGCCGCCTGCAGCGCGTCCGCGTACGTCACCGACAGGGGGCTCAGCAGCGCCCGCTCCCCGCTCTTGCCCGTTCCCGAGGTCCCCGACGCGGCGGTCGGCGTGGAGGCCTGCAGGACGCTCAGCGGGGGCGGCAGGGGGCCGTCGTGATCGTGCGGGGAGGGCCGCTGCCCCGCCAGCGAGGTCGTCGGCCGGCACACCCCGACCTCCAGCGGCGTCGCCAGTGCGCCCTGCGGAGTCTCCGTGCCCAGGGGCACGCCATTCCACGCCGCCTTGGACGGCACGTCGTCGCCGCACGGCGGGCTGCCCGGCGCCGCGTCGCTGGACGTGTACCCGCGCGTCGCGCCTGCGTCGATCGGGGCCGAGCCGCTGACCCGCCCTCCCGCCCCCGCGGGGGGGCGGGTGGTGCTGCCGGTGGCGCTCTGCCCCAGCGTCAGCACGCACGGCATCACGCCACTCGCAACCGCATCGGTGGTGGCACTGCAGCTCGCCATCATCTGCGCCGCGTGCTGCGCCTCGAGCGCGGCCAGGGAGGCACGAAGGTCGTCCATGTGATGCTGCAGTTGCGCAGCAGGCACCGGCACCTCGCGAATAAACGGCACCTCGCAGGCGTGTGCCGCGGGCGGGAGCGGAGCCTCGACTGCCGCCCCAGCCGGCTTCAGCGTCGCCTCCACCTCACGTGGCGGCTCCGTCGCTTGGAGCTGCAGTGACCCCAGCGTCGCCCCCTCCGTCACATGCACGTCGCTTCCACCATCCAGCGCACCGGGCGCGCGGACGCACGCAAGTGCGTACGGGGGACGAAGCCGTTGCGCCAGCCTCGCCCGCATTGCATCGTCGTAGTCGAGGTAGTAGGCACGCGCGGTGGTGTGCGTGGGTCGCGGCCCCGGAGCAGGCACCGCGTAGCACGAACACCACCACCACGCGGCGGAGTCGAGGCGGCGGCACACGGCCGCGGCGGCGGCGAAGGCCGCGGCCGGGGACATGGCGAGGCTGGCGCTGGGCCTTCCCGCGGGGGTGCCGGGGTGGGACGCCGCCCCTGCGCTGGCCACCGCGTCCGTCGCGGCTAGGTCGGAGGCGGCAGCGACGCTTAGCAAGGTGGCGGCTGAGTCGACCTCAGGCAGGTACTCCTTGTGCGGCGTTTTTGTACCGCGCTGCTCCTGGTGCTGCAGCCTCTGCCCTGCCACCCCCTGCTCCTCCATCGAAAGGGGCAGCATGGTGGCGATCGTGGCGGTGGCAAGCGGCTCTGGCGGGCCCGACATCTCGCTGATGGGCAGCCCTTTTCTTCGGTGCTTGTGTGTGTGTGTGTGTATACGTAGGGACGCGCTGGTGCCTGCACAGGCGCGGTTGCTGGACTGTAAGGGGTTCTCCGTACGCCGCAGCGCGTTCACTTACACGTGAGGTGGTCGTGTGCGCACGTGTTACGTGTGTGCCATGCGGTTTGTGTGTGTGTGGGGGGGGAGGCACAGTGGTAGTGTGTTGGCAACCGTAGTTTTTTTTTTGTTTTCAAAGAGGGATGCGAGTTGTCATGGCGACACGAAGGGAGGGAGGGCGGAATAGAGGAGCGGGTGGATCAGAAAGCTGAGCGCTGCTTGTCAATCTTCTTCTTCACCTGCAGGGGTGGGAGGGGACGGGACGGGGGAGGGGATGGGGGAGGGGGATCGATTGCCGCTCGAGGTGAGTCGATCCCCCTCTGCCCGTTTCCCGTGTGTCCATGACCGACGAGCGAAGGACGGAGAGAGCGAGGCCAGCGCTGTCAGTGCCTGCACGGCGTCTCCGCGTCTGCACTGAGGCGATGCCAGAGAGTGACGGAGAGTCAGGCGGTAGGCGAACCGCCGGGCAGCCGCACAGTCCCACGCTCTCCGCTCACTCTCCCTGCTCGTAGGGGAGCCCCGGCCACCTGAGAACCACCGTCGCCAACATCACCGCGCCGCCGCCGCAAACTGGACCGCCTGCGGTGCTGCAACAGCCTGCGCGGACACGCCTACGGTGACGGCAACGTCGTCGTCGTCGAGACGTGCTTTATGTTGACCTCTCTTCTCGTTTCCGCTTGTTGTGCATTTGTGTTCCTTTTTTTTGTGGTTTCTTAACTTTTTTTTCTTCTCTGTACGGTACGCACGATACCAATGGCTGTAAGAACTACCACCTCATAACAGGCTCAGGAATAGGGGGGAGGCACGGAGGGGGGGGGAGGGGGGCAACCCCGAAGATGGTGGTTAAAGGAGAAGGTGGGACGGTGGGCAAAGCGGGAGAGGTTAGACAGACACATCAAGCTCTGCGGCGTCTGTGTTGCGCGTAGGCAACTCTATTTCCCCGGAGGTGATGACAAACTCACACACACAAACGTATACGGATTCAAATACACAAAAATGCAACCCAGTGCACCAACAGATCCACAAACACACACACACACACGTAGCCCTACAGCTTCACAGACGTGGGCAGAGGTCGACGAGCACCAATTAGGGAGGCGCTGCACGCCGAAGATGTAGCTAGCAGGGATCTGAGAGAGGGGCGCCGTTCAAGGCGAGTGAGGAGAAACATAGAGAGACGCAAGGAAGGCGCACATACACACACCAAGGCACAAACACCTACACCAACACGCGCACACACACACACAAACACGCGCGCACACACGCACATACACACGTACGTGGGTGCAATAGAAGTTCTTACCAGGAGAGAAGAGAGAAGGGTAGGGAGCCTCGTTACAAGAGAGAGGCGCACGCAGCAGCACCACAAGCCTGTGGTTGGTGATGCTGAAAGGGCAGCGGGGTACACACACACACACACACACACACAGAGAGAGAGAGGGGGGGAGTGGCGGGGAAGAAGGCCGGAAAGATCGAAGATCACAATGCGGCAAGCAAGTGGTCAAGATATAGAACAAGAAAGGAGCCCTCTACTACGGCAGGCACGGCGGGGGGGAAGGGGGGAGGGGACGGGGTAGGAGGAGGGGGGAGTTCCGACGTGCGCAAGCCGGCACTCCATCCCTCCCTCCCTCCTCCTCCTATCTCCTCTGACACACGAAGAAAAAGACACGACAAGACCACATGCACACGCGCACAAACACATGAACGCGCACACGCGCACTTACGCAAAGATAGAGATAGAGCAAGAGAACGAGAGGGCTGAGTCGAGCACGGATACATGCGCGGGTCGAGGGAGGGCGTCATCCCTCGATAAAGCGAGAGAGTGAGAAGAAGGGGGAGCACCAGGGGAAGGAGTAGGTGCGGAGTGAGGGGGGGGGGAAGGAGCTGAGGAACGTCGCGCTCACACACACACACACACACACACACACACATAGACACATAGACACACACGCGTGAGCACACCAACACGGGAACAAAACAAAAATGATGAATGGGGGTGCGAGGAGGAGGAGGAGGAGGAGGAGACGTGGACCCGGAGAAGTCAAACGCCATCGAGAACAGGGGGGAGGAGACGGCAGAAGCACACGCACGGAGATGAAGAGGACGGCGACTGCGGACGGCACGGTCGAAGACCGAAGGTGGGGAAGACGAAGTGAGGAGGGCCCCGCCCCTGCCCCACTGGAGCCTCACATCATCGCCCTCTCACCCACTCTTCCACCCGTTCTCACCCAACCCCCCTCTACCTCGATTACTTGCTCTTGTCTCTCCATCCAGTGCAGGCCAGTCTGCGGTTTGGCCTTGAGCTTGGAGGCGGAGCGAGGAAGTCCGAGTGGAGGGGGGGG
>JASAOO010002909.1:0-13320 GCA_030849075.1 Zelonia costaricensis | reverse complement strand
AGCAGCTGCACGAGCGCTTCAAGGGCCCCTTCGTGCACGTCGACATTGCCTACCCGAGTTCGAACGCCGCTGGCGCGACGGGCTACGGTGTGACCCTCGTGGCGGAGTACCTGCGCAAGTACTGAGCAGTGCCGCCTAGTCCTGGCGGTGGGCTGTTTTATTCGTTCCCTCCATGTGTCCTCTATGACTTCGTCTTCCGCGGGGCCTGGCAGCCATCGCAAGAGTGCTCGCTTCCTGTGTGACGTACGGGCGAGGAGCTAGGTGGCCTCACCGTATCACAGTGCAAAAAAGGAGCCTGTGTGCGCGAGCAGGCTGACCGCCGTGCTGTGTGGGTGCGGACTTCATGGTGCAAACAGCGCCGGGGTGATAGGAGGGGAGCGGAGCCTGCTCTTGTGGCTGTGGTCTTCTACGGTGGCAATGCCCACTGGGAATCCCATCGCTCCTCCGAGTGCGTGCCAGTGTGTGTGTTTGTGTGTGTGTGCGTTGCTTGTATTGGCGACTGCGAGGGTTTCGAAGGAAGCGTCGGTTGACAACTACCGTCTTCGTTTTTAGGTCCGTTCCCGACCGCCATGGACTGTGTCGCGTGTGACGAGGTCCAACACGTGAGCGCTGATGTTTCACTTTGTTTTGTGTGTGTGTGTGCCGATTTGCTCGTTTGTTTTTCTTCTTCCCTTCCAACGAGTGGCGCTGTGGGCCGCTGCCTTCGTTATGCGGAGGCGAGCTGGCTTTGCCCCCCACCCCCCTTCTCTTCGCGATCGCGCTTTCTTCCCCCGTACCTCCTTACTCGGCGTCTCTTTGACTTTCTTGTTTCTTTTGTTTTTTTTTGTTTTGTTTCTTTGATTTGTGCAGAGATGCACGCAATGAAGTGTAGATCGGCGCCCCACCATCCGAGTCTTGTAGTGTGAGTTCTGTGAGGCTGTGCAATGCCTCTTTTCGTTCGCTTTGAGGTTTACTTCTCACCTCTGTGGAAGCGCACGCGCACGGTGAGCCGGGGGAGCTTGAGAGATGGGCCTTTCAAGCCGGCGCGCCTCGGCAACCTGCCTCACCCGTGCTTTGTGACGACTACGCGAGAAGTATGGTGGCGGTGAGAGATGAAGAGAGAAAAGAAAAGAAACCGCAAGCACACAGCCACGCGCCGAAGACGTGGTAGAAGTCCGTCGGAGACTCGGTTTCTGTGTTCGTCGTGGCACTGTTTGGCGCTCTGATGAGTGCACACATGCGTACCATGCACCCCTGGCGAAGTGGAGGCACACACACACACACACACAAACGCATAATCGCGTTGCACACATGGATTTCTCTTTTCCGCTCACCACTTGATGCATGAAGCGTTGAGTCCACGAGCTGCTGGACGCCCGTTGCGCGCCTTGTGGCGAGGCGAGCGGTGCTGCAACGCACTGTGTGTGTGCGTGTATGTGCCGCCCTGTGCTTCTCCTCTTATTTTCGCGGTGCTCACGTGAGAGGCCGAGGGGGAGGGTATGCTGCACGTCATCCATCTGCTTTCTCCGTCCTCCACTTTCTGTTTGCACACGCCTCGGATGCCACTGCACCCCCGCTCGTGGCACCGTCACGGAGGATCTGCCGTGTTGTTTGGTGGACACCTCAGTGCAGTGGTAAGGCTGCGGTCTGGTTCACCGCTCCTGTGCCGCCCCGTCTCTTGTGCACGTGCTTGTTTTTCCCGTAGCTCCCCCTCTCCCCTCCGCCCGCTCATACACCCGATCAGCGGACTGCGCCACAAGCCGTCGTCATCGAACCGGGCAGGAGACGGGCAAGGAGAGGGCAGAGAAAGGGCAAGCATCCACCCGCATCCACCCGCATCCACCCGCATCCACCCGCATCCACCCGCATCCAGCCCCCCCCCCTCCTCCCCTTCGCCCGCATTACTCGAAGGTGGACAGTGTTGCTTGTCGTCGAAGCGCGCCAACTCAACCACGCACGCACACACACACACACACACATCCGCACCCACACATCTACACACGGAGTTTCACGGCGCCGTGTCTCTGGTGTTTCTCTTTCCGGTCCTCTACGTTTTCTTTTTTCTGCTGTTTTGCGAAGGGTACTGGGGTGTCGGCGCTGAAGTCGTAGGTCATGTGCGTCCATGCCCTCCCCACCTGCCACGGAGGGCCCTTCACCACCAGAAAAGGCACATGCTAATGCCTATAGAAGCTGCACATCACCTCCCCCTCCTCCGCCCCCCGCACACCTTTCTGAAATCTCCTGCTATCACGATGCCGCCGCGCAGGAGACGGGCCGCCACTTGGCTGCCATCCTCACTGGGTTGCACAGCTTGCAGCCCGCGCCTGCCCCTACGGCCGCGCCCACTTTCGCCGACGCCGCTGCCGCGCTGATGTGCAGTCGCCTCGATCACCTCTGGACTGCATCATCAGCATCCGTGGCGGCCACGCGTTCCCCAGCAGCCTCGAGACTCCGCACGACGCAGCGAGAACAGGAGCGGGCTGAGGAGAGCCGCACGCACCCTCGCACACAGCTCGTGCTGCAGCTGCTTGCACTCATGGCGCTGCGCCGGGCAGGAGTGCGTTCGCGGCTCACGTCTGACGACGGTGAGCCTTCCACTGCGGGGGTCAGCGCTCGGCGCGGCTCTACAGACAGCAGCGCGGACCGTGACGGGCTCTCTCGAGTGGTGCACGTGTGGCTTTGCCAGCGCGCTGCGGCGCTGCCCTCGCCGCGGCTCGCGGCCGACTCCGTGTACGGCGACCTGCGCACGCTGCTCATGGAGTGGGCCGTGCTGACGCTGCCGTCGGACTGGCGTGAAAGTTGCGAGGAAGTGCGTTGGCGTCGTGCATGGGCGTCGCGTGCGTCCACGGCGGCTCTCACGTCGCTGGTGGATGCAGTGTGTGTGCCGTCTTCGAGGTGCGAAGAAGACGCGACAGGCAAGCGAGGGGGGAGAGCGCCGAGCAAGCCGTCCGACGGTGCTGTGCGCTCTGCACACGCAGCGCCGGCTCCATCGCTGCTGGTTACACCGCGTCTGGAGGGCAAGCCTTCGGAATGCCTTGCCCGTGCAACGAGCACGGACGCGGCACCACCTGTCGACGACGATGCTGCAGGCCGTGGCAGTTCCCCCGTCCCGAGCTCGCCGACCACGCAGTGCGACGGCTCCTCTGCGTCGGCGCCCCCCTCACCCATGGGCGGCACCGGTGCACGCCTGCTGCCCTCCTCGCCTCCCTCAGCACACGCGCCACCGCCCATGCGCCGCGTGCTGCAACTTGCTCTGCCGACCAGCGCCGAGGTCGTGAGTGCGAGCAGCGCAGCGGCCCCTTGTGACCTGCCAGCCAGCGCTGCAGTGACAGCAGCAGGTCCAGCAGACACAGGCGGCCAGGGCGGCAGCATCGGGCCGCGGCGCGTCCTTCTGCGACTCCAGTGCAGCCCTGCTGTCCCGTCATCGAGTCTGTGCCTGAACAACGGCGACATCCCCTCCGCGAACGCCGCGAGTGCGGAGGAGGCGGAGCGGCACAGCGGCGGTGGCGTCGTCTCTGGCGGCGTCATGGGCGTGCACGGGGCAGAGGCGATGTCGCAGGCAGTCGAGCCGCCGCACACCGGCACGCCCGGTGAAGAGCGAGGCCCGGGTGTGATGGCCAGGGTGCAGAGCACGGGCACGACACGACCGCGGCCGCCGCAGCTCCTCGATGACGCGGAGGAGTACGTGTTCGGCTCTAGCGCTGCTCCTCGCATGCAGCACGCGGAACGCCGTAGCCGGTCCCGGAGCAGCAACAGCAGCTGCGGCAGCGCAAGCAGTGCGAGTCCGCAGGCTGTGAAGGTCGAGGAGGAGCTGCGGCAGGCGATAGCGGAAAAGAGCAGCGCCGTTGGCGCGTCGCCACGGGCGGTGATCGCTGCTGACGCGCCGGCACGAGGGCGTCGCTGGGGGCGGCTCGCACCCTTTGTGTTGCACGCGCCGGCGGGCAGCGAGGCGGCCGACGACGTGCGGGCCGTGCTGGCAGCCCTCGGCTTCGCATCCACGCCTGACGGAGGGGTGGGGGAGCCGCACTCTGCGAGGTCGTCAGCGGGGTGTCAGAAAGGGGCGCCGGTCAGGAGGGGGAGCGGGAGCATCGGCGAGCCACCATGCCCTCTCGGCCGGCTGCCGCCTCTCCTGGTGGCATACGCGTGGCTTGCAGAGTCGGCGCTGCGCACGGCGTGGCTCCTGTACGTGGTGGGCCCAGAGACGCGGGATGCCACCGCCGTCGCATCACGTCGCGTTGGACGCGCTCCCGGCGTGCGCTTGACAAGCGCCGCCGTCCCCTCAGTCCCCGGCCACGGCACGCCTGCGCCGCTTCCGTGTGTAGGGCTGGCAGACGCGCGTGTGTCATCGACTCTCGCAGAGCTTCTCTGGTGCACGCCGGCAGGAGCGGCGAGCAGTCGGGACTGCGGTGACGACGGTGCCCGTGATGCTCCTGCTGCTGATGGAGCGGCGGCGGCGGTGTATGCATCGTGTGCCCTCCCCTCCACGTTCGAGTCACGGCTCCACGCGTTTCTCGCCTACCCACTGGCTGGGGTGCGGACTGCCATCGCATTCGGGCAGGCGAGTCTTGAGGAAGCACCGGCGCTCGCAACGACGTCTCTGAGTCGAGACGCGAGCGCCGGTGCGCCGCCGCCGCTCACCCTCGCCGCGTGGCAGACATACCTCGAGCTGCGCTACGCCGTCGCACCCTGTGCACCCCGTCACAGCCCCCCGCACGACTCCGCAGGGGACGATGCCACTGGGAGCGCCGCTGCAGAGGCGCCCATCGCGGACGCCGCACCGCAGGCGCCGTCGTCGACCGCCTCGCCGAGCAGGAGCGACGACACCAGCTCGCCGTGGCTGTCCAGCGCGGAGACGGAGCGTACGGAACGGGCTGCCAGTGATGCTACTGGCGATCCGGTGATGTGCGAGGAAGCCTCTGACTCCCCACGCGACACGACGCCCACGCTGGCACCACGCAGACCGTCGGCTTCACCGCTGTCGATGTCGGACGCCACCGCCGCCGCTGCCGCTGCCTCCAGCGCCACCGCCGCGTGCTCGGCCACGTACGCCGCTGTGATGGACATCGCGGCGGTGGTGCTCATGTCGTCGCTGCGACACGCGGCCGCGCAGTGCATGACAGAGGTGACGGAGCGTGAGGACGAGGCTGGGCAGGGCTTCTTCGCTGCGGCCGCGAAACAACACCGATATGAGGAAGACGAAGAGAAGCGGTCCGGTGCACAGCAGCGCACCCTCACAGCCGTTAGCGGAAGCGCCTCTACCAGTGCGCTCAGCGGAGCTGTCAGGGAGTGGCCGACCTGTTCGCTGCACCACCTGCTGGAGCACGTGCTGGAGCGGGACGCGGGGCTGCAGTCGTACATGTGGGGCGGGGCTGGTGCTGAGGTGACCTCTTCGCCATCGCTGCGACCGTCGTGCGATGCGAAGGAGTGGACAGTAGGGCGTCACCTACACTGTGATGACCCTGACACCGCGCCCCATACTTTGACGTCGATGTCCACGTCAGCATTGACCGCAGCAGCGGCGCGCCTCTGGCTGGCGCTTGTGACAGTGCTGTGCATCGGGGAGAGCGACGTGGCGCAGTACGTGCGCAGTGTGCTGTTGCCGCCAGCGCTTCTGATGCCGCAGCATCAACATCAGCAGCGTACGCCATGCAACGGAAACGAAGACACAGGGCACGCGTCGACGCCATCGCTGGCGCCCTTCACGATGCCGACGCTCTTCCACAGCACGCTGGAGGACCTCTACCGCGACGAGGTGGCCAGCGCTGATGCCAGGGCCGACACCCCGGCATCAGCGCCGCTGTGCCCGGCGGACGCCGGCGTGTTCTCCTCTCCTCAGCACGGGGACGGTGCCGAGGGCGGTGTAGGAGCGCCCTTCGGAAGCAGGGTGGCATGTGACCTGCGCACTTCCGCACCATCACAGACGTCGACGGCGCCTGCCGGACACACCGCGTGGCCAGACAGCTTGTCGCTCTGCGCTGCCGTGGCGCTGCGTCACCCTCGAGTGGTGCTCCGCCAGGCCGGCTTCTTGTGGCGACTGGCGTGCGGCACCCACGGGCGCCACCGCGCAGGCATCGATGCGGCCTCGTCTGCAGCGGAGGACACGGAAGGTGGGACCGCTAAGCAGGATGAGGCCGACGCCGCAAGGGCTGCGTTCTGCGTCTGCGTTGCGCGGCTGGTGGAGTCGACCCAGCTCGCCGCCATTGCAGGCCTGCCACCACCCCTCGCCGCATCGACAACGGGGTCGTCACGCTCGACGTCGCTGGAGGTGAACTCTCGCGTGCCGCTCACGAACGCCGGCGCTGCCGCGCGTGTCTCCACGAATGGCGCTCTTCCTGCAGAGCAGCAGCGCAACCCAGCAGAGCCGGACATCGCCATCCCGCCGCCCCCACCCGGAGACGGGCTGCAGCGACGACTGCGACTGCAGCTCGCCACGCGCGCTTCTGCTGCGCCGGCGACAGCGCTCGAGTCGGTGAGCGGGACGAAGCGCGCGCGGCAGGTTGACGCGAGTGGCGGTGCCGCGCAAAACTTGCAAGGCGACGTCGAGCGCGCTGTGCTGCCGCCTCTGAAGCGAATGCGCGGCATCGGCGCGGCTGCAGACGACGTGCCGATCGCGCGGCGCAGTGCAAAAGTGTGGGGCGATGCGGGGGCTGCGGCGGTGCCGCCCCCCTTGGCAGCCCTTTCTGAGGTGCATGTGCGGTGGGCCGAGAGGGCCCCTGCGCGGCCTACCCACCCCTCTGTGCGCGCGCTGCCGCTCACTGCACCGCCTCGGCCACCAGCGCCGCCGCCGGGCTGGACCCCAGTGCCACTAATGGATCTCGTGGCGGACGTGCTGTGGGGCGTGCTGGTGCACATGTGCGGCAAGATGCCAGAGGACGTTCGTGTGACGCTTACCGGTGGCATCGATGCGATGACGAACACCTCCGCGCCCCTCCGCCCTCCCGCCACGCCGCGACGCGCCACGCTGCAGCTCCGCGCAAGTCCAGCGCACACGGCGCTGCATCTGCTTTGGGAAGCGCTCTCGCCTCCGCCGCCGCCGTCGTCGCACGTCGAGCTGGCGCCACCGTGCGCGTCGGGGACGGAGGTACCCGCGCACCTTCACGTTATGGGTGTGCGACGGCTGGATGTGGTGGACGCGGCGCCGGCCTCGCACACAACGCCCAGCGCCGGCGTCGACATCTGCGTCTACGGGTCGCTGGCCGCGACGCTGCGGGGTGTGCTGTGCACCGTGCTCGGCTTCGCAGTACACGCGTGTCTACACGGCGTGTGGCGGCGGTGGACGACGTCGGTGATGCAGCCTACGGGCGCGGCTGCTCAAGAGGAAGAAGCACCGTACGCCTGGTTGGCACATCAGCTGCGCCTCGTGCACGACGAGCTCGTGCAACCGCTGCAGCGCGCGTTGACCACGTCCGCGCCAACCACACAACTTGATGCCTCCTCGGCAGCGCGCAGCTCCGGTGTTTTGTCGGCGCCATGGCTGAGCTACGGCCCGCTCGCGTGCGTTCTGTTCCCTGCGCTGATCATGGAGCTTGACGCGGCGTTGACGGCGGGTGGCGGGGACTGCAGCGCTGGTCACCGTGCGGCTTGTGAGGCGTGGAGGCAGCTGCGCGGGGCGCTGGTGCACGCCGGTGTCTCGACTCCCCCCACGCACGAAGCAAGAGAGCGCCGTGTGCCGCTGTGATGGCGCGAGGTCATGATGCGTAGGGGAGGGGGACGTACACGAGCCACAGCAGCGAAGACGCGAAGAACTCACACACACACAAAACAAAACAAAACTAGAAGAAAAGAAAAAAGCGCTGCGGTGCCACGTCAGCTCGACACTGCAAGCATAGGCCCCAAATAGCATCAGCTATATGGGGCATGTCCACCTCTAGGGGTTATGGTGGTTTGAGACGGACGTAAAACCTGCGCTCTGTCTTGGATGCGTTCCCGTGCCGGTCGCGCATGGTCACTAACCGGCACCACCGCCCTTTTCATCTTTTCCCTTTGAGAAGAAGAATCGTGTCAACCTCTTCCCCTCTTTGCCCCCCCCCCCCACTCACATACACACACACACACACACGCATACACGCAGACCTGCCTTCTACGCCTGTCATCGCCATACCACCTCCACTGCCTGTGCCATTCCTGTGCCCTCTTCTTTCAGCTAGCGCGGCCGTTTAGACGTCTAGTTCATACGTTCCTTCGTTTCGTGTGTTTTCTCTCGCGAGAGGCCAACAGCTCTCTTTATCTTCTTTGTTGTGCGCTTTGTTCTGCAGCCCGGTGACGAGCTGCCTCCACCCCCGCTCGCCGCTTTCCATTCATCTCGCGTCCCCGCTCGCTCGCTCTCTCTCTCTCGTGTGTTTGTCGGCGTGTTCGCCTGAGATCGTTCCTTGGGCGTGTGCGTGCTCCTGTGTGTGTGTCTCCTCCCCTCCTCCCACAGTCCCCGACTCGTCGCGCTTCTCTCTCTGTACACACACACACACACTCACAGCGAGGATGGTGAATCTGCACTTGAACGGCGGGGAGGAGGTGTACCTCGAGGCCCTCGCTACCGGTCCGCAAAAGCGCATCAACGAGTACAAGCGCTTTGCGATTCTTCTGCTCGGCTCGCTGACAATGATCTGCGCCTCGTTCGGGTACGCCTTCAACCTCATCTCCAGCGCCATGCAGTCGCGCTACAACTTCTCGCTGCGGGACATGACGACCATCACGACGTGCGGGCTCGTCTTCGGCTTCTTCATGCTGCCGTACGGCTTCTTGTTCGACTACGCCGGTCCCGTGCCGATCGCCGCGCTGGCGATTGTCACGGTCACGGTCGGCACCGTCTGCATGGCGCTGTGCTTCCAGGGCACGATCGAGGGGAGCGTCGTGAAGCTGTCCGTCTTCAACGCCATTCTGAACATCGGCGTCTCCCTCTTCGACCTCGTTGCGTGCATGACGGTGATCAGCTACTTCCCCACAAATCGTGGCGCGGTGACGGCGCTACTGAAGGTGTTCGCCGGGCTTGGCTCGGCCATCGTCGGCTCCCTCAAGTCGGGGTTCTTCGGGACACACGTGGACTGGTACTACTACTTCCTGCTCGGCTTCTCGGCTGTCATAGGCATCCTCCTCATCATCTTCATGCGGCTGCCCGAGTACCACCTCACGGGCTACGAGATGACGCACCTCAGTGACACCGAGAAGGCGGAGCGGCTGGCGGCAAAGACGCAGTACCTGAAGCAGAAGCCGCCGATGCGTCGCTTCGCCTACGCGTTTGTGGTGCTCGTGCTGCTGATCATCTACCTCCCGACAGAGAGCGCGGTGGTCTCGTACAAGTCGCTCAACAAGACTTACCAGCTCGCCTTCGCCGTCGTGACGATTGTGCTGACGCTCGCGATGCTCGGCATGGTGGCGCCGCTGTCGGTGCTGAACCACAGCAGCATGCCCTTCTCCCAGTACTTCGGCACGAGTACGCCGTCATCGCAGGCGACGTCGCCGTTGAACTCGGACTCCGACCACGCGGAGCTGGCCGACGCTGCGGCTGCGAGGGCGGCGGGCAAGAAGACGAGCGCCACGTCAGAGCCGATCGAGCCGGCGCCGCAGCACGCTCTGTCGGACACGGGGAAGGACGCGGGCGTGGTGGCGACGGCGGACTGGTCGCACTCCCCCAGCGACGCAGCGGGCAAGCCGGGGAGCAACCACGCCAAGCGTCACGTCGAGACGGAGGTGGACTACATCGCGCCGCAGTTCCAGGGCACCTTCCTGCAGAACCTGCTGACCATCAACCTGTGGGCGCTGTGGTGGAGCATCTTCTGCGTGATTGGCGCCGAGTTTGTGATTATCTACAACGCGACCTTCATTTTGGGTGCACTGCAGGGGTCCTCGGTGAGCACGTCCCTCTCGACACTGCTGACGGTGCTGAACGGCGTGGGCAGTGCGGTGGGCCGGCTGCTGATGTCGTACTTCGAGGTGTGGACGCAGAAGCGCCCTGCCGAGAAGCGCATCCCGCTGACGGTGGCGCTCTTCTTCCCGACCACCTCCATTATCATCTCGCTCGTGCTGTTCCTCGTCGTGCCCCCTGCCGCGCTGCCGCTGCCGTACGTCGTGGCCGCGCTGGGCAACGGCTTCCTGGCCGCAACGATCGTGCTAGTGAGCAGCACGATCTTCGCGAAGGACCCTGCGAAGCACTACAACTTCTGCTTCAGCGCCACGATGACCGGCTCCATCTTCCACAACCGCCTGATCTTCGGCGAGTGGTACGCGTCCAAGGCGGACCAGCAGCATCACGCAAACCACTTGTGCTACGGCAAGGGGTGCGTGCTGGGCAGCATGGCGCTCATGCTCGGGCTCGCCTGCACCGGCTTCGTAAGCAGCACCTTCCTGCACCTCCGCTACACGTTCTACTGCAAGCGCGTGTTGGCCGAGCGCGCCGCCCTGCGCGCTCGCGAGGACGAGGCCGCCGCGGCCCTCGGCGAGGAGGTGGCGGTGGTGGATCTGCAGCACGATGACTTTGAGCACCACCCGACCTCTGAGCAGCAGCAGCAGCAGCACCACGCGAACTAGCCGCCTGCACAGAGCCACGGACCTACGCGCCAATAATATGAAGAAGAACACAGAAGAAGAGAAGCGCCGTGGCGCTTGATGGCCGCGTAGGGGAAGGTGAGGGAGAAGGGTGGGCTCGTAAAGGAGGGGGGGGGGTGAAGAAGGGCGCGGAAGGCGGACGCAGCGGGGATGTGATGCTGCTGCGTCCCCCCACTCCTTGATGATTCCCCCCCCCTCCTCCCCACCCTCGACTTCCCGCTTCCTTCACACCTGTTTCTCTTCGTCTCCTTGCTCTCCTCGTGTGTATTCTAGGCCTTTCTTGTCCACCGGGTACATCACGGAACACGTGCGCACAATTTTTTTTTAGGTACGTGTCTTGCTTTACTCTCCTCCTCCTCTTCCCTTTACTCTTCTCTCAATGAAAAGTGATAACGGATTTGCTTGTGTTTGCGTGTGTGATTGCGCGTGTGTTCGTAAATGTGTGCGCCGGTACCCTCGGGATCTGATCATGCATGCAAACATAAAGAAGCACTGGGCGTGTGTATGTGTGTGTGTGGTCTTCCTCTGTGGGTGCCTTAGCACTCTTTTTTTTTGCCTTTCTCTCTTCCGTTTGACCTCGCCTTTCCTTTTTTTCTTTTATTGGGTTTCCTCGTGAGCCATCACCACCTCCGTTGATCTCCTTCTCCATGATGCTTGTTTAGGTTGTCCCCTTCTCTGCTTTGCCGTTTCTCTTTTCCACCTTGGCGGCCCAATGCACCCGGAAAGTGTGGCGTGCCCTTTTCTCCCTCTCCTTCTCACCTAGGTTTCCCATGGAGCGCGAGTGATGCGGAACGCAGGCGAGGGCCTGCCGGCCTGCCTGCCTCTTTCTCCACCTCCATGCGCCACCGGTGCGCACCGCGCGCGAGACCCCCCCCTGTTACGCTCTCTCACGGGGATGGGCAACAGCTCTAACGACCACCTTCTACGTCGGCTCTTGCCCAACCCGTGAACTGCGCTCCCCGCAGCCCGGGAGATTCTACGTTGCTTCGCTTTTCTCGTGTTACGGTTCTTTGCGTGGTTTCCGTAGCACCCTGCCTTTGATTCGCTTCGTCGTCGCCACACTACGCGTCGGCGCAGGCCAGAAGCAGGACAGCGACTGACACCACCTGAAATAGAAAAAAAAGGCGCAGAGCGAGCGGCGCCAGAAACGAAAACAGAAACGGGGGAAAAAAGAGAGTTGAGCTCGGTGCATTCAGTGTTTACGTGCGTGTGAGTGTTTCACTCGGAGCTGCTCCCACCCTTTGTGTTGTGTGGTCCCCCCTCCCCGGCGTAGCGACGCTGGATCATTTTCCCACGTGCGTACCTAGCCGTGCAGCGTGTGAGTGCGCTTATGTGTGTGCATTGCGGAGACGCCTGTTTATTTCCATCAGCGCATTTTGTGTTCTTCTCCTTCTCCATTTTTGTTTTTGTGTAGCCAGCGTGAGGATTCTCCTCGTTCTCGGTTTCTGCCTTTGTGCCTTGTGTTTTGCCTCTTTCTCTCTCTGTCTTCACTTCCCCGAGATACGTGCGCGTGCACGGGTTGCGGAGCTCTTCTTCTCCTGCTGCGCGCACCATGGCCCTCCTCCACGCGGTGGTGGTGGTGGTGGTGGTGGTGGTGGGGGAACTTCATAACGCACGCACACACCTACCCAACCACTCACACACTCACTCACCCCCTCTCCCTCTCTTGACCTCGATGACGGGAAGAGAAACGCAGCGCCTCAAGCGTGTGCGTCGCTCGTACCTCCACCCCCCGTCCGTTCTGGTACGTTCCGTGCGAGCAACAAGTGAAGGCGAGGTATCGTCCAGAAAAAAAAAAAAAACTGCGTCTGTAAGTGTGTGTCTGTGCATAACGTGCAGCGAGGAGACAGAAGCTACCGGCTCACCACCGCTTCCCCTCCTCCCTCCCACCTTTTTTGTGTTTGCTTTCAGCTTTTTGTTTTTCTGTTGTACGCGTGCTTCACTTCCGGTTTCTTCCGCGCGCCCCGCCCTGTGTCCGAGCACCCCTCGCCCGCGGTCCCCTTTCCCGATGCTTTGTTGCCACTGCTGCGCTGTGCCCGTCTTCGTGTCCTTCGCCCGGCGCACACTCCCCCCCCCCCCACGTCTGGCTGTGTCTCTCCCTCACTCCAACTCGCGTCTCCCTCGCACACCCACGCACGCACGCGGCCCACAACTCGAACCACGCGCATGCACGCCACCACACAGCCCCACGAGCGAGAAGAAGCAAAAAAAAAAGGGGCAAAAAAGCAAAGTGCCACGGTGAGGTTCTCGAACACACCGACAGAGATCCCCGCGGAGCGTTGAAGGACAAAAAAAAAAGAAACCACAAACACGCAGACAGAGCTGTGATCTTTTCTTGTTTTCCTGTACTGAGGGGCACATTGAAGCTGCACGCAGCAGACACAGTCAGCGTACACACACACACACACATCAACACGCATATGGTAGGCATCTATTCTTCACGATGCCTTCAACACCGCTGCCGAAAATGTATTGGGGAACGACGAACGCGGGCGTGTGTGTGTGTGTGTGTACGTGTGCCACTCTGCTGAGCTCTTCTTGTGCCCCTTTTTTGAAGAGAGGGCTGGATTCCTCGAATCTCCACCACTCTCTCTCTCCCCATCTGGGCGTGCAACAATCACGTTGGTTGTTGACCACGCCCACCCTCCCTATTCCCCCCCCCCCATCGTCGGTGACTCTCCTCTTCTTTCTGCATTCTGTTTCCCACCGAGCTTGGGTGTTAACCGTCGCGCTGTCTCCCACGTACACACACACACACACACTTGTCCCTACTTGTAGACGGCACGGCGCATCTTCGCGGCA
>JASAOO010002908.1:0-13312 GCA_030849075.1 Zelonia costaricensis | reverse complement strand
GGCCGACGACGAAGCTCAACTCAGGCGTCACGCCGCAGGGGTTGCGCCGTCGACATGTGCTGATGCCGTCGGACTCACGGCTGGTAGCCTCCACGAGGCCCAGGCGGCCGCGCTGACGCGGGCGGCTTTCGTGGAGTTCAACCCATACGAAACCTTCCGCCTCCGCCGCACGCGGCGGCGCAAGGGTGAGCGAGCCGCCGCCCCTGACGCGGATGCGACAGCGGACGGGGTGCCGCGGCGGGTGCGCAAGGTCGCCTCGGCTATCCCAATGGCACTGCGCCGCCAGCGATATGCGAGCTTCAGCCCCAGCAGCAAGTCGACGTCCTCGGCTGCAGCAGCAGGTGCCCGCCCCCGCACCCCGCCACGCACACGCGGTCGTGCAGTAGCAGCAGCAACCACGAGCAGCTCCACGCTGGTGAAGGCTCGCAGTGGCGACGTCCCACCATCGCCGGCAGCGGGCGCCGCCACGGCAGCAACACCCTCCGCCATGAAGAAGAGCAGGAGCGCCGCTGCGGCGGTGGGTGGCGGTGCCAAGGCGTCCGCTGCGGCTGCGACTCCATCGAGGGCGTCCACCGCTGGCCCATCCTCCGCCTCACGCAGCACGGCCACCACCACAACGGCGTCGTCACAACCACGCCCCAGCGGTGCAACGGCAGCGGCAGCGGCGGCGGCACCCTGCGGAGCCGCCCCCAAGCTCAAGAGAGCCGCATCGACAGCAGAGTCCACAACGGCAGGCGGCAGCAGCAAGGCGAAGAAGGCGTCCGACGCGGTGGCGGCACCCACGAGTGCGGCTGCCGGGGACGCCCCCCCCTTCGGCTCCGCCACGCCGAAGCGGAACCGCGGCAAGACCAAAGTCGCAGCGCACTGCGACCCCACCACGAGCGACACGGCGTCCGCCACGGCCAAGAAGGTCCAAGCACCCACGCCCGCCACCCTTACCGCAGCAGTGTCAGGGAGCGCCACCGGAGCGGCCTCGCCCCGCAGCGTCGGCGCGGGCAGCGAGGACGAGGACGCCTGCGAGGCGACGGAGGACAGCGATAATAGTGGACGCGTGTGCGACCCGTTTCGCATGCGTCTGCCGCACACCACGCCGCACCCGCGCGCTGGCCCGGCCGGTGCCGCATCGCCCCCCACCGCTGCGGTAGGAGGAGCTAAGAGCGGAGGTGGTGGCGGCGGTAGTGGGCATCGGCCGGTACACGTCACGGTGCGCTGGAGCGGCTCGCGGCAGCGTCGTCGGCGCTTCTACGAACGCTTCCCCGCCTGCGAACCTGCCTCCGCTGCCGCAGCCGCGGCGGCAGCTGCGGTGCTCCGGCGCGGCGCGGCGGCGACGGCGGCGGTGCCACCGCCGGCTGCGGCACAGACAGCGATGGTGGCCGAGCACGAGCTGCGCCGCGGCGGCAGCGCGAAGATGTCGCCCCACGGTGCGGGTGCGGGTGCGGTGCGGGACGGGGACGCAGCCGAGGACGCCGCCACGATGGCGCCCCGCGTGTCCGCCCCGCGCCCGCCCGAGTCCGTGGATGACTTCGCCGATACGCGAGGGCGGCAGAAGTCTCAGCAGCCTCCGCACACCCCATCGCCGCAGCCGAGTCGCGGGATGTGGTCCAGCGACCGCGAGGAGGCGGGGCATACGCCGGGGACGACCACCACCACGACAACGACGGTCACGAACACGACAAGCAGCGCGGAGGGGCGGCGCACGTCGGTGACGACCGGTGGTCATGCCATTGCGCACTCACACGCCTGCATGCACGGCCACGGCGACGACGACGACTTCGCGTCGTCGAACGGGTCGGCACTCGTTGTGGCGCCCTACAGCGCGGCGGCGTCGAGTGCCGGGGCGAGCCACGCGCTGGCGCGGTCCTCTTCCCAGGCCCGCCTCGCCCAGCACCTGCCGAGCAGGAGTGCCGCCGTGTGCTCGCACAGCACCGCCACAGCCACGCGGACCTCCGCCCTGGGCATCTCCGGCTCCGAGCTGCCCACTCCGTCCAGCGTCGATCACTTTCCCGCAGTGGCGACGTCGACCCCCACCAACGCGGCCCACGGCTTCGTGCGGCGGCCCAACTCGCTGCTCATCATCCGGTCCCCGCCGCTGGACGTGGGCGGCGACGCAGCGGCCGCCGCGACTGCCTGCGGTGTCTACCAGAGCACCCGCGCCGGTGGCGGCTCCCCAGGTGGCACCGCGGCGACGGGGCTGCACGGCCTTCGTGCGGGCACGGGGAACAGCGGCAGCCCGAACCACCTGCGCGTCACGTACGTGACGGCGAACACGAGCAGCAGTGCCCACCCTCCGCACTTCGGCCAGCACCCCAGCACAGAGCGCGGCTCGAGCTCGCTGGCCTCGGCCCAGTCAAGCCGGCTCGCCTCACCTCAGCTGGGCACCCCGCAACAACATCAGAGCCAGCAGGCAGGGGCCCCCTCCCACGCGAGTGGCGCCTTCCTGCTGCACCACGAGGCGCACCGCCCGCAGGCGATCATCACGGCCAGCACCCAGCACCTCTCGGACACGGTGACGAGCGCGTCGGGGGCGCAGCCCTGGTCCGCGCCGGAGAGTCCGGTGCAGCCGCCGACCAACACCGCAGGCAGCGGCGAGGTCGCGAAGGGGCGCCTCAGCACCCCGGCGCGGCGACCCGTAGCCCAGGACAGCGGCAGTGGCGCGGCAGTCCCCACGAAATCGGTGCCCTACCCCGCCATAGGCGCCCACGCGTACGGCGCCGGTCTTGTCGCCGCGGCCTCCTCGGTCGGCAGCGCCTCCGCGGCGGCGGCGCTGATGCTCCTCATCCAGAAAGGGAGGCCGGGGACTCGCGCGTCTGCCCCAGCCAGCAGTGCAGCGACGGCACGGGCTACTGCGGCCGCAGGCACACCGGCAGCCGGCAGCGGAGGCGGTGGTGGCGGTGGCCGGGGCGGAGGGCCGCAGCAGACCTCGCCGCCGCAGCAGCAGGGGCTGAGCGTCGAGGCTGTGCTGGTGCAGCGCCGGCAGTCCTCCCTCCAGCGCCGACAGCTGGACGAGCAGCAGGAACGTCCACAGCAGCTGCTCACGTCGCCGACGTCCTCGGCTGGGGCAGGCACGGTGGCGTTCAGCCCGCTGACCGTGCACGTGTCCCCGCGCCCCTCCGACGACGGCGTGACGAGGCAGGGGCGCGGCGCTCGCCCCGGGCTGCGTGCACCGATGCCGCTTGATGCGCAGTCCACCGACCCGTGCCCGCTGGCAATGCCGCCGGAGGACTTCGACGGGCCAGCGGACTACGCCGCCCTCTACGCCCCGCGGCAGGCGTCGCGCGTCTCCAGCTCCGTCGTCTCCGGCGTGCCGACGAGTTTCTCCGAGTTCAGCCCCGCGACGGGGGTGTACCACAACGGTGCTGGTGGCACTGGCGGCATGTCATCCCGGCACCCGAACGGGAGCTACACCGAGGTGCCCTCGAGCGTCTTGATGACCCACGACCCGCAGACAGCCACGGCGGCGGACGACTACGCGCGGCAGCAGAGCCTGAGCGGTGGGGAGCCCGGCGCCAGTCTCGGCGGGGGTGGTGGTGCCCCGCAGCACAGCTTCGCCTCGTCGTCTCCGCAGTTCCTCCATCAGCTCCCCAACTCCGCCTCCCTTCTCCTGTCGTACCCCACCGCCTTCCTCTCCCCCGGAGACGAGGAGGTGCGGCTCGAGGGGGGCCGGCCTCACCTGCCCTCCCTGCTGCACCCGCTGGCGGAGGCACCGAAAGACGCCGTCGCCGCAGACCCGCGTGGTCCGTGGGTGTACCCGTCGCAGTTCTACGCGTCCAGCGAGAGCACCGCATGGCTCGAGAACAACGGCTTCACGACAGTCCCGTGCACGCCAGCGGTGACACCGATGTGGCGGCACGGGATGCCGTTCGCGGGCATCACACCGGGCGGCGGGCCCGCCGCTGTCATGGTCTCGGAGCCGGCCACCCCGCTGTGCCTGCCCCCACAGCGCAACTGGTCAGGGCTGGCGCAAAGCCACATGCAGCTCCAGCAGCAGCCCTCCAGCCACTCCCTCGCCTCCACCTCCTTCCTCAGCCAGCTGCCGCCGCCGCCGTCCTCGTCGCTGGGGGCCCTCGGTAGCGGCGTGCCGCCCGGCGCCCGCCGCACACGTTCGAACCTGCTGCGCGCCTCCTCGTTCGGGTCACACTCCACCATTGGCGCAGCGGCCGCCGCCGCAGCACCAGCCTCGGTGCCACCGCAGGTCTTCTGCAGGTATCAGCGCGCCGAGCCGCAGCGCCGGCGGCACCGGCTTCCACCTGTGCCACCCGGTACGCGCTGCCCCGGCATGGCGGGTCGGCTGGCCTTCGACGCGTACCGGGTCGCCGTGCGGGACGGCGTCGTGGCCGAGGAGGAGGAGTGCAGCTACTACCTCAGCCACCGGTGTGTGCCACCCACACCGCCGTGCCCCACCCCCGCACCCGCTCCGCCGACCATGGCGACCCCACGCACGTCGTCGTCGCCCTCTCCACTGCGACCACACCGGGCGCACGCCGAGCACGTCTCCCCGCTCACCGCCGCCGCGGCGGCAATGATGGGGCAGCCGCTCTGCGTCGTGTCGCTCGCGGACAGCGCGCGGAGAGCCCGGTCGAGCAGCCCGCGCATGACCGCCGTGTCGGCGTCCAGCGAGAAGAGCAGGAGCGACGAGGGGCGCCGTGCGCAGCCAGACGGGGGTGGCTCGGTTGCGAGCCACGCCACCGGCGGCGGCGGCGGTGGTGGTGGTGCCCCGGCGGGCGATGAGGAAGAGGCTCTCGATGACGGCGTCGTGTCGCCGCCGCGCCTGTACCAGATCCCGCGCTGCTGCGACGACCCGTACCACCGCGACGAGGAGGCGCTGGAGCTGCTCAGCATCACCACGACGTCCTCGTGCGCCTTCGGCGCGGGTCTGGAGGGGCTGTGCTGGCGGGACTGGATGCCGTCCTCGCCTGTGGACGACGGGGAGGCGATCCTGCGCAGCGCCGAGAAGGCAGCCGCGGCCACGCACGCCAACGAGTCGGCCCGCGGCAGCAAGGACGGGGCCCTCGGCGGTGGGGGTGGCAGCCAGCCGAGCAGCTGCGCGGCCGCACGGACGACGCCGGTGTGCGGTGGGTCCTTCGTCACGATCTCGACGAGCACCACGGCGGCGGTTGGAGGCACCGCGGCGGCCAGCGTGCAGCCCCTCATGGTGCAGGTCCCGAACAACAGCCTGACCGCCACTCTGAGCGACCACCGGCGCACGCCCGGCGCCGTCGCGCTCAGTGCGTCGAGGCTGCTCGACCCCTCCCCGCTCGACCTCTCCGCCCCACGCCACTCTGACGACCTCGTCTCGGTGCAGCGCGCTGGCGGCGACGCGGACGTCGTGGACCCGCTGATGTGCTCGACGGTCAGCCGCGGCGGCGGCGGCGGCGGCGACGAGGCGCAGCTCCGCACGCACTCCTTCACCGCCGCGTCCACCGACAGCGGCGTCATGAACGCCTCGGGCAGCAGCAAGCGCCCGTTCATCGCCGAGTGGATCGTGTCGAAGCTGCAGAAGCACATGGAGAAGAAGAAGCTGAAGAAGCAGCGCAAGCAGCAGGAGCGCGAGGCCGCCGCAGCAGCCGCAGCGACTGCGAAGGCGAAGCGCGTCAGCGCGGAGGACACCCCGCTGCAGACCCGCTTCGACGTCGGACCCGAGGCGCTGACGTCTTGCTCGAGCGGCATGGCGGCCCTGCGCACTGGCAGCCGCAACTCCAGCCTGACAGAGGACTTCAGTGATGCCTCCTCGCCGGTCACGGGGAGCAGCTTTGCGCGCAGCCCGCACAACAGCCACACGCGCACGCAGTCGCAGCAGCAGCAGCAGCCCCGGCCCCTGCCCCGGTCCACCACGATGGTGCCCTCGGCTGTAGACGAGCGCGACGCGCGGAGTGAGAAGGCGGCAGCCGCAGCAGCTGCGGAGGCGGAGCGGCGGCACCGCGAGCGCCAGCAGCTCGCCTACCTCGCCGCCGCCTACCAGACGGAGCTGGTGATTCACGAGCAGAAGGAGCGCGAGGTCGCGGCAAACCAGCGCGGACTGGAGGCGCTGGTGCACCGCAGCCGCGCGAAGATGACGCCCGCCGCAGCCGCAGCGGGGTACTACTACAAGTCGCACCTCGCGGAACCGCCGATGCTGCTGCACCCCCAGCAGCAGCCCTTCACCTCGCTGCCCCTCCAGCCAGCCGTGGACGTCGCCAGCAACGGTGGCAATCCCAGCGGGAGCAACGCGAATGGTGGGACGAGCAGTAGCAGCAGCAGCAGCAGTACCCGCACGGGCAGCATCACGTCGTACAGCAGCGGCTACGCCCGCCCCCCGGCGGCGCAGGGGCAGGAGCCGCAGCGCCGACGAGTAGGCAAGCCAGGTGACGGCGCGGCGGCGGCGGCGAAGGCGCCCTCTGCGGTGGTGAATGTGCAGACTCCTGGGCCGCAGCGGCCGAGCACCACTACCGCCGGTCCCTCGCCGTCCAGCCCGGCGACGGGGGGGACACGGCGCGCCTCGCAGCCACAGCCAAAGCTACAGCAGCAGCAGCAGCAGCGGCGGCGGCAGTCGAGCCGCGCACAGGCGCAGACATCCGCTGCCGAGACGGAGCGGGTGCGAGCGGCGCTGGACACGGTCAAGACTAAGAAGAGATCCATCGAACTGTGGATGTTGGCGGTGCACCGGTAGGCGGCGGCCGGGGGGGGGGGGGTTCGTGTGCGTTGTTGGAATGCGTTGAGCGTCGGGGTCACAACCCTGAGGCACAGCAGAGCCACACACACACACACACGCGCACACCCACACCCCCGCTGTATGCGGTGAGAAGGGAAGAGGCGGCGCATGAGACACGTGCAAGGCGGTGTGGAAAGTGCGCCCTCCCTCCCTCCCTCCCTCCCTACCCCCTTCACCGCACTGGTGGCACCTCCAGTACGCTCGTATGTGTGTTTGTGTGTGTGTGTGTGTGTAGGAAAGGTCGAGGTGGAGGACGTGCGCACCCCTGCGAGTAGGCCTGTCTTTGGTGCCGTGCTCACGCGCATGCGCTTGGCAGGTTTCTGCAGGCTCCACCGTCTGCCCTTCACGTCTCGGCACCAGCCGCTCCCCCCCCCCCTTCTTTGCTTTCTTTCCAGCCTCCGATCGTGAAGCTCTCAGGCTTTAGTCGTGCGAGTTGTGTGTCCTAGGTTGCGTCTACGAACAGAAATGGCAGCATTCGTAGTAGTACGAGGCGGCAGGCTGCTTGCGCATAAGACAGTGTGGCAGCCTCGCACAGGCCGTCGTGTGCGAACTGCTGGATGGCGGTGTGCAGGGGCAGTGAGTGAGAGCGAGAGAGAGAGACGCGCACGTGGTTTGCGTGCGTGGTGGGGAGGAAAGAGGAACGGAAAGAGAGAAGGGCGCTGCCGCTCTCTCTCGACTCGAGCCCTCCACGCCTTCGCACGCAACCCCCTTCCGCCTCCTTCCCCCATGCGCAGTAGGGCGGCGCCAGTGGCGAGCGCCGTTCGCTTCTGCTGCAGCCTCGACGGCGGCTTGTCGCGCTGATCCCGAATTCGCATACTCTTCATTACTCTCTCTCTTCGCGAACGCTGCACTCCTTTCCCGTACACACACACATACACACGCACACGTGCGCCGTCTCGCGCGTACCTGGTCTTGCCTCTTTATATGGCGTCTGCTACACCCACTCCCCCCCCACTCTCCTCCACATACCCGGCCCATACGCGCACGTAGAGGAAACTGCTCCTGCTTCCCTCCCCACCCCCCACCTTCCTTTACATCCCTCACCTCCTCCCATCAGATCCCCTCCTCCTCGCTTGAACCGAACTCTCTGTCTCTCTTCAGCTTCTGCCTCCTTCGTGACACTTCACCGCGCTCCGAGTACCTGCACCCCTCCCACACCCACACAGCACACACACACACACACATAGACGCAGACGCAGCGTACGCCCCCCCCCGCTATACCCTCCCCCTCTTGTTTCTCCTCCGCCTCTCCCCGCTGTGCTGCCACCATGTCCGGCCACCACCACACCAACGATCCCAACCTCACCCAGAACCAGGGCAACATGCTGGGTGACCGCCCGTGCGTCCGCCAGAGCCGCCTGTACCGTGAGGGCTGCAGCGGCAACGCGATGAAGGAGCTCATGGGGCAGTCGGAGCTCGCCTGGCGCACCGACCAGACGGAGGGCTGCTACGGCGGCGGTCGCGTCTACGACCACAACACAGAGAACAACCGCGCCTCCCCGAATCACCGCCAGCAGCAGCAGCAGCAGCACTCTCAGCCTCAGCCTCAGCAACAGCAGCAGCAGCAGCAGCAGCACTCTCAGCCTCAGCCTCCGCAGCAGCAGGAGCAGGCGGTGTCGGCCAGCACTGGCCGCGGCCTCCGCCCGGGTGCGGGGTACGCCAACCGCCAGACGTACAACATCTTCACTGGCCAGTAAGCACGCGTTGCGGCACAGGCGGCGGGGTGGGATGGGACGGAGGGGGGTGTGTGTTGAGAAGGCGCACACCCGCACACGCGATACGAGCGAACGCGTGTCTGTCGTGTGGTGTGCGTCGGGGTGCGAACGGGGGCGTCACCGTCTCTGTGAGGCGCGCATGTGTCCGCGACCACACCCCTGTACACACCGGCACACACACACACACACACATACGCAGAAGGGGGATCAAGAATGCGGCGAGGAGTCCTTGCAGAGGCGAGTCTGCGCAGGCCGCAGTGAACTCCCGAACAAGCGACTGACGTGCGGCGAGCGATGGACAAGCCTGGAGGGGAGAGAGGCACCTCTAGTGGGGAGCGGTGGCCCAATGAGCGAGGAAGCACAGGACCCGTGTGTGTGTGTGTGTGTGTGTGTGTGTGTGTGTGGTCTCACACAGACGCTTCCTTCTTGTTGTGTTTCGCTTGCATGCGTGCCTTATGCGCCAGTGCAAGCTCAAGCGCCACACGCCTCTATCCTTCACCCCGCCGCCGCCGCCCCTCCCCCCCCCCTCTCCTCCCTCTGCCGACCGTTGCCTGATCGTCCACGTCGCCGGTGGAGTTCCTCTGCCCTTCCCCATGACCTGCATGCGCAGACGTCCGCGTCAGCGCGCGACGTTGACTCGTTTTCGCCCAGCCTCTGTCTTCTCCCTTGCTTTCCCTTAGTGTTGTCTTCTTCTTTGTGTATAAGCAACCATCGCTCACGCTCTCCTCGCCTGCTGTTTGGTTTCTCCCCTCTCCCCTCTTCCCCTACCCTGACCGCACCCGCCTGTGTGTGTCTACGTGTGTCCGTGTGCGTGTGTCTGTACGTGTGTATGTGTGTCTGTGTCTGTGTCTGTCCATGCGCCCCGCACCCTCCTCCCCCCCCTTTCCTCAGCCTTTCCTCAGCCTCTCACACTCACTCCGTTGCTTCCTTTGTTCTCCTTCGTCCTGCCTGGGCGCCGCGTCGACCTCGTGCCCCCCCCCCTCGCCCGCCCGCCCGCCCGCAGCAGCACACCCTNCGCCCGCCCGCCCGCCCGCAGCAGCACACCCTTTTCCTTCCCACTGCCCATTGCGCGGCAACCTCTCCCCCCCTCCCCTCCTTCACTTGCTTTCCTCTTAGATTTGATGATGAGCTCCAACGTACCACTTTCACCCGTGTGTCTGTGTGTTGGCCTGTTTGTGTGTGTGTGTGTGTGATAGCGCACCAGAACAGTAACACGCAGTGTAATACAGCAGCGATGTACCCTGAAGTGTCCGTGCCCTTGCTTGTGTGCGTGTGTGTCTGTGTGTGTGCGTGTGTGCTGATGAGTTTTGAAGCCACTTTCTCAGCGAAGAGCCAGCGGCGGCGCAGACGATGGCAGATGATGCGACACACCTTTTCTTATATCAAGGCGTGTGTCGATGCATGTATGTACGTGTCTGTGTGGGTGTGGGTGTGCGGGTGTCTGTGCGCGCGTGAGCTGGCTCGTGTCGCGCTGAAGGGTTTGCCGGTGCGTGTGCGCCGCAGACAGAACATGAGCCAGCTTCATGCTTGCAACTCTGGGGCCACGGAGGTGATCTGGAAGGGTCAGTGCTACACTGCGCGCACACACACACATAAACACACACACAGATGACGTGCACCGTGCTGAACAACACACACACACACACAGATGCACACACGGTGCGGCACTTTGCTTTGTGATCCTTCCACCTGCCAGCTCGCAACGCAGAGACACGAGGGACGGCGATGTGGCGGGAGGTGGCAGCCGGCGGCAGGCGGGCATCACAGAAGACCGTCAGCGCGGGTAGAAGCGGGTGGAGGATGGGGCATTCCGCATCACCGCGCACCCCTTGTCTGGTACTTCTTCTTTTTTTGGGGGGGAATACGCGTGGGGCCTCGTCCTTAGCCATGGCTGCCGCCTCTGGTCCCACCACCACCACCCCCCACCACACCATCCTCCTCCTTCCCTCCCCCCGTCTTCGTGCCCGCGCACCACCCCCCCCCCCCGCCCAGACGTCGCCCCATCCCCTCGGTCCCCTCCCTTGCCGTTACAGTAGAAGAAGAAGAAGCGAGAAAACAAACGACACGAACACACGCATGCACGCACGGGAACCGGCGCCAGACACGCGAGGGGGTGCGCATGGGTTGGGGGGGGTGCACTGCGAATGGCTTCCTCGCAGCGCAGCGCACCGCTCCACCCCACCCCTCCCTCCTGCCCGTGCGTCCTCCCTCCATCCCCCGCAGCGCACACCCACACCGCCGCACTGCCGGTGCGGGAAGAGGTACAGTAACCAAAGGGGCCGTGGTGTGGCAATGCGAGGTATCCGAACACGTGGGAGCACTTCAGCCAACTCGACTCGCTGCACAGCCACCTCCATCCACCCGCCCACCCACACACACGTGGGAGTCGGCCCGTCGGTGCAACCCCCTCTCCCCCCCCCCCTCCGTGACGTGTTTGTTTCCTCGGCGCAGCCTGCCGCTGCGGTCCGAGACCCGCTTCCGCACCCCCCCCCCACCCTCTCTTCCCCTTCTCCTTGTCCCTCCACTGTCCCTCGCTACACACCCCTTCGCACCCCTGCCACCTCCCTCCCGCCGTGCATGGCAAGACACCCATTTCTGTCTCTATCTGTGGCTGCCACACGCGCGTCGATGTCTTCGGCAGCGCCGGTGCCGTACGTGGACGCCTTCATGCAGGCAGCCCTCGCCGAGGCCGCGCTGGCGCTGGACGAGGGCGAGGTGCCCGTCGGCTGCGTCTTCGTGCGACAGAGCGCCAACGCAGCAGCAGCGGCGGCGGCGCACGGGACGACGAGCACCGCCGCGCCGGCCGAGGCGCCGTGGTGTGCGGACGCCGCGTGGATTGCCGCCCGGGGGCGGAACCAAACGAACATCCTGCACCACGCGCTCGCACATGCGGAGTTCGTTGCCGCGCAGAAGCTGGTGGAGAGTAAGCACGCAGCCTGCACGTCCGCCGCCGACCCCTCGTCCTCGGCGTCGCCAGCATCGCCGCCGCCGGTGGCAGACCTCTCCGACTATGTGCTGTACGTGACGGTGGAGCCGTGCGTGATGTGCGGGGCGATGCTGCTGTACAACCGGGTGGCGCACGTGTTCTTTGGCTGCCGCAACCCTCGGTTTGGCGGCAACGGCACGGTGCTCGCCCTGCACGAGCCACCGCCGCCATCTACGTCGCCACGCTACGTAGACTCGGTGGGCGGTGGTCCTGACAACGGTCAACGCTGTGGCCTCACCGCAGCCTGTGATGGCGGTGCCGAGGATTGGTGGCCGGGGTACGCGAGTGAGGGTGGCCACGGCGAGGCCGAAGCCATCGCGTTGCTGCAGTGCTTCTACGAGCGGGAGAACCCCAACGCGCCGGACCACAAGCGCCGGCGCAAGGCATGAGTCACCCACCTCCTGCGCACTCCCCAGCGCGCGCAGAGACGCGAATGGGAAACGAAAGAGGAAGAAAAGAAGAGGCGATGCACAGAGGGACTTGAGCGCTGGGGTGGTGCGTGTGGTGGGGACGACAGACCGCCTATGGCAGCGTGGCGAGTGTGCTGTTGCTGCTGCGGTGTACGCCCTACACGGGCCGCACGCACGCGCAAGTCCGTGACCGCGCAGGTGGGCGATGAAGCGTGTCAGCAGCGAGGGGCTCAGAACCCGCGGCGGTGCTTGGAGGGCGGAGGCGGTTGGTTGTTCCTCAGGGCCAGGCGCCGGCCGCCTCGCGCAGGCTGATCGCCCCGCGGCACTCGGTGTTCGGTGGCCTTGTGGATTTACATCGTGTGTCACCTCATCGCGTGACTCTCTATCTCCCCCTTCTCACCCCATCAGCACCGTCACGCTCCTCCCTGCACCGCGCCCCCACCCTGCGGCCCAAACTGCCCTTGTTAGAGCGAGGGTGGACACACACACGCTGACAGCACACGTCGCCGTATCCAGGCGTCTCTGTCCACCACCACCACCACCACCCTCCTCTCCCTCTACGCAGCACCCCAGCGCCCACACAGCCCAGCACTGCCTCATCACCTCCCCTTCACTCCGTCACTCCCCCCCCTCCCGCAGCGTGACGTAACGCTCGTGTTTTCGCCGTCCAATGGCGCCCGCTGCCAGCATCTTCTTTGGCAAGGTCGTCTTCTTGTTGTGCCTGCTCGCCTTCTTCTTTTACACCGTCCGCTTCACGTGCTGCGCCACCTTCACGGCTGTCACCCCGATGTCCCCCGAGGTGCGGCTCTTCAACGCCGCATACATGGACGAGCTCACGACGTGTTTGCACCGGTACTAGGCCCCCGTGTCCCCCCCCTCCCAGGTGGCGCTGAGTTGAGAAAGGGGGGTGTCACGTCGCATGTGAACGACGGGCGTGGAAGGCTCACGCACGCGCACGCGCACGCACACACGCTTCGACATCCCCTCACCAGCGCAGCGTCCGTCCTCGCTGCTCGCCTTCCTGCCGCGCCAGGCAACGCGACAGCACACGAGAGAGAGACACAAAGCCACACAGATGACGAGAAGAAGCAGCCGACGCGCAGGACTTGGGCGTATCTGAGAGTCTCGCAATGCGTACTTGGCTGCAGCGTTTTGTGATGCTGATGCGGTGCGCAGCCACCGCTTCCGCACTGGAGCACCTTCCTCTTCCAACCGCTGAGCTGCAGCTTACTGGCAGCAGCTCGAGGGAACACGCAGCCTTGCCCTTCACCCCCACCCCCGACACACACACACACTGAGGATGCGATGACGGCGGCTCACGTGTGTGTGTACTCCTATCGAATGACCATAATCCAACTCTCCCAACCCAATCGAACCATATCCCCTCCCCTCCTTTCCGCCTCCATCCTCCACGGCAACCTCTTCGCTCTGCTCGACGTCACCCACCTCCACAGTCCCCCATACCCCCTCTCCTCTCCTCACGCTGTGGCTCACCCAAGCACGTGCACACACC
>JASAOO010002907.1:0-13274 GCA_030849075.1 Zelonia costaricensis | reverse complement strand
TGGTCAGACCAAGCCCGTCTTCCACAAGAAGGCCAAGACGACCAAGAAGATCGTGCTCAAGCTGCAGTGCTCCGGCTGCAAGTCGATCCGCCAGGTTGTCCTCAAGCGCACGAAGCACTTCGAGCTGAACGACAAGAAGAAGACCGGCAACAAGGACCCCACGTGGTAGACAGCTGATGCACACCGCCTGCGTGCCGTGCTGTGCGGCGCCGTGAGCGGGTCCAGGGCTTTGTGCTCCTGTGTGTGTGCTCGCAAACCGCCGACTGCCGTTCGCCGCAGTGTTCCGTCCCTTTACGCAGCATGCCTCTTTTCGCTCCTTTTTGATTTCTACTACAACTGATCTCGCCCCCCCCCAAAAAAAAAAAGCCCCCAAAACAATGAGCAAGTACAGCCGAGCTGCTGCTGTTGAGTGGCACACCTGGTCTCGGCGCTTTGCGGCATTGTTAGGCTTGTCTCCGCAAGCGTGCGACACTCGCTCACGTGCTTGGCAGGGCCGACGCTGTGTGGCGCGTGTGGTACAGGAACAGTGGCCGCTCGGTAGCCCGCGTACCGGCCTATCCCTTTCTTTCCCCTGTGTCTGCGCGGCGCTGGCGCACTGGTGGCCCCGTGCCCTTCTCTCGCGTCTCTCTCGCTCCTCCCTCCACCTCCCTCCTTGCGCCGTGTCAACCCCCGACTCCCGCCTCGGCCACGGCCCCCGCCGCCGCAGCTCCTCCCCACGCCGCCATCGCCCGTCCTCTCGCTTTGCTACGCTCTCTCAAGCCGCCTCGCCGCGTCGCCTCCTCCCCCCCCCCTTGCCCCAGCTCCCTCAGCACCTCTTCTCTAGCGCCCTTCATCCCTCCTCACCCCAACTCCCTCTCCCCGCACCCGCATCATGTTCCGCTTCACTCTTCGCGCGCTTGCCCGCAAGGCCCCCTCCAAGGCGGCCAGCAAGGCCGTCCCCGCTGCGGCCGCCGCGCCGGCGCAGGCCGCCTCCCAGGCTGCACCCGCCGCCGTCAGCATCCCGCCGATCCCCGGCGTCCGCAGCGTGCGCGCCTTCCGCTCGCAGAAGATCGCTGCCGCGCAGCCGCAGCCCGCCGCCGCCGCCGCGAAGAAGGGGGCGTCTGCGAAGGCATCGAAGCCCGCCAAGGCACCCAAGAAGGCCGCCGCCAAGGCGAAGTCGGCCAAGGCGCCGAAGAAGCCCGCCGCGGCCAAGGCCATCAAGCCAAAGGTGATTGCTGCACCGAAGCGCGCGGCCAAGAAGATCGCGCAGAAGGCGAAGGCTGCCAAGGCGCGCAAGTAAGCGCGCTCTCGCCAAAGCCTGTCTCGCTGCCTCTAACGCAGCTCCTGCCGCGGCCGGCACTGTGGTCTGCTGCGGCGGCTTCGAGAGTCATGCTTGGCCACCACTCGTACCCTGGTCGCCTTACCTTCCGTTCTCTCTCCAAACCCCAATCATAGAGTCTTTGTGTCACCGGTGTGCGCGTGTGTGTGTGCATGTACGCGTGAGCGTGGACGGCGTGAGTTGATTGTGTTTCTTTTTCTCCACCAGTCTCTGTTTTCTTCACCCGTAACATAAAGGCGGTTTCATGACGGCGTGGGAAATACGCCACGCCCATCGCTCACTCATGGCCCCCTTTGTTTTCCCTGAGGCGTGTGCTCGCCTATTTCCTCGTTCTCACGCTGAGCCGAAACCGTGCGCGTCCGCGCGAGCTCGGGCGGCGCGTCCACATTCTTATCGTCACAGGATGGCTGTCGTTGCGAGGCGCCATGCCAAGCTCCCCCTCCCTCCCGCCCTTGCCTGCTGGGCCTCTCTCACCTGCCCGGTTGTGAGCACTGCGCGCGTTGCCGCTGTTGCACGTGTCGGCAAGCGATTCAAGAGAAACAAAAAAGCGCCGAGAGGCGCTGCAGAGCACTAGAGAAAGGCGTGCGCAAGGAAAGCGCACGGGAGGGAGGAGGGGGCACGGGCGAGGGGGGAGGGGGGGGAGGCGACGCAAACGTGACGACGCACAATCTTTGTCGTCCACAAGGTGCGAAGCCCCTCCCGTCGCGCACGCCCTCCAGAAGGTTGCGCTGTTTTCCTCCCGCCTCCCCCGCACCTCCACTCGTTCCTTGACTCGGGCACCCTGGTGGAGGGTGGGTGTTAGCGCGACGCAGGTGCAGCACGGAGCGGCGAAAGGGAAAACAAGCGAAGGGCAGCATAGAGAGCCTAAGTCCCCAGTGTAGCAGAACGAAAAAAAAAACGCAGGTGGGATTGCATTCACGCATTTAGCATGTGCCCACGGATTCTTTCTCCTCGTCCCTTCCAAAGTGACTTGTGTTGGTTCGAGTGGAGAGCGCACGCTGCGTGCCTGTCGTGCACCTAAGTGATGCACTCAAGGCAGTGGCGGTGCTCCTCGGGCGTAGTGTAGGTGCCCGACAGTGAGCAAAGCCTCCTGTGCCTCTCTCCGTTGCACTTGATACCCACTCAAAGGCTCAGTCAAGTAGTGAGTTCTTGTACCGTATGATCCTACCGCTGGGGTAGCGCCGCGAGGGCTTCGGCGCGGCACTTACTTTCATACCCTCATATTTGCCTTCCCTTCCTCCTCGCCATCTTACCCCTCTCGTGCCACGACAAACATGAACACCCAAACGCTCTGCGCTGCTGACGTCCACGGTCTGTAAACACGCACTGCGCAACTCACAACAACAACCACAAAGGTACACCGGCGCACGCATCTCCGCCCCACTGCAACGTAGGCGAATCGGTCCTTCTTTCATATCCTCGCCGGCCACCTGCGATTCGCCACTCTTTCTTTGCGACACGCCGTGACATTGTCAGGCTTCACAGTCTTCGCCACACCGTTCCCTGCTTGACGCCCCCCTTCTCCCTGCTCGCGGAAAGGTGCTTCCACGCCGCTTCGCTCGAGAGGTCCGTCTCCTTCCACCGCGTCTCTGGTCTCGCTTTGTTTTCTTGTCCGTCGCACCGGGACACCCAAGCGCATGCTGCGCACACTCCTACTGCTCGGGGGTCGCATCCGCCGGCCCCCCGCGACGAAGGCGGCTGCCAAGCCAAGCGCGCGACCAGCCAAGGCAGTTGCTGCCGCCGCGCGGCGCAAGTCGGAGACGGAGGCGGAGCAGCAGTTCAAGCGCCTCATCGATTCGGCACGGGTGCGGCGCCAGCGCCAGCTCGCCGCCGCGATCAAGGCGGCAACGATCGCGCGAGCTGCCGAAGACGCCGCCGTAAAGCGGGACGCCCGCTACGCGGCGAACAGCCAGCGTGCCAAGGCCGAGCTGGCCAAAGTGCAGATGGAGGTCGCAGCGCTTGCCGCGGCTGCCAGCAAGAAGACGACAGCAGATTCGCGCCGCCAGGTGCAGCTTGAGGCGCGCCAACGGCGGCAGCATCAGCGGCAGCAGCGAAAGGAGCGCGAAAAGGCGCAGGAGGCGACGACGGAGCAGCGCTTCTTTGCGGATTTGCAGCGCCGGCAGGCCCGTCGTGAGGCGCAGATCGAAGCCCTCGTCAAGAAAGCGGTGAAAAGCATGGCCGCGGAGGCTGCGGTGACGGAAGTGAGCACCGCAACACCGCCGGGGCCGGCGCTGGAAGAGGCAAAGGCGCCCAGCACCGCAAAGCCGCGGTCGCGTTCGCGGTCTCGCAGCAAAACGGAGAAGGAGGCTGCCGCCACCGCGCCGGAGCAGAAGGACACAACGCCGTCGCGCGCCACGCCGCGTGCACGGTCCACCAGCAAGACCACAAAGGCCGCCGCCTCCAAGTTGCGAGCCGCGGCGGAGGAGGAGGCGCAGGCGCGCTTCGACGAGACGCTGCGCCACCAGCAGGAGGAGCGTGCGGCGCGCGTCAAGGCACTTGTGGCGAAGCGCCTCAGTGCCGAGGCAGCTGGGCCTGAGGAAGCCCCTGAGGCGGTGGCAGTAGAGGAGAAGCAGGCAGACACAGAGGTGAAGGCGAGCCCAGCGGCGCAGCTGGACGCAGAAAGCCCTGCAGCTGAGCCAGACACCACCGCCGACCCCGCCGCAGAGGCCGTCAAGGCGGCGGTGGAAAAGGCCCTCGCCCCGCGTCCCCGCCGCCGGTCAGCGACGCCGAAGGCCAAGGCTCCGGCGAGCGCTGCCGCTGCTGAGCCGGCGCCACCAGCGGTGGCTACCGTAGAAGACGTGGAGGAAGTGGTGGCAGAGGAGGCGGTGGCGGTGGGGGTACCAGCGCCGGCCGCACCCCAGCCGGTGGCGCAGCGGCCGCGCCGCTCAGCACCAGCCGACCCTTCCGAGCTCGCCAACGCGCACAACGAGTTTGTGGCGCAGCTGGAGCGAGTCAAGGCGCGCACGACGACGGCACCTCGCCCGGCAACTGCACGCCAGAGTCCTGCCCCCGCCCCCGCCGCGCCGAGCAACTGGGTGATGGCTGACAGCTCCACCGGGCTTTTCCGCCTGTAAACGTTCCCCCCCCCCCCCAAGCCGTCTCTGGGCGTTTTTGCCGAATGCGATGGCGTCAGACTTGAGAGCACGACGACTGCGTCTCGCATGTACCATTGCCCCCTCTCAAGCTGCATAGAGAAGCATGCCCTTTGCCGGCGGGTGCCTCCGCGTGCGTGTGCGTGTGCCGGCCCTGCCACTCACTGCCGCCACAAGATAAAAGCGGCGGTCTGGGGCAGACGGCGCCTAGATCGCGACGCAGCACGGTGATGACTCTTCTTTTTGTTGTTGTTTTTCGCAGGAGATCGAACGCGTGGTTGTGCGTATACCGGACCTCGTCCCGTCTGCTTTGCTGCAAGGGCTCGGGGGCCTTGTAAAACAAAGACAAGTGCAGCCCCGCGCCTGGCAGTCCAGTCTTGTCCTGTTGTTCTCCCCACCCCCACCCCGTCGACCCCGCTGTTGCACTGTAGCCCTGCAATGTTGGCTGCCTGTTTGTGTATGTGTGTACGTGGCGTTTGTGTGAGGCGGTAGCCTTATGTGCTGCTTGTTCACAACCGCCGTCTTTTCGAGGTGCTGTGCAAACACGCGAACGTGGGGGGAGCAAAGAAGGAAAGGTGGACATGTACGAAGAGTGGCGCATGCTTAGAGCCGCTGTGGAGTTTCACACGATAGAGGCGGCCAGTCGTGCGCGCACCGAGAGCGACTTTGCAGCTGCAGTGTTGCCGCGCCACCTGACGCGTCAGCGCGCGTGCACACGGGAGTCTGCCTTGCGGCGCAGCCAACACCCACTGGTATCTGTTGTTATTGTTGTTCTGTTTGTCTCTTTCACGCCTACGCATAGAAGTCTGCAGTCCTGGCAGCGCTCGTGACGGTTGGTCACCGTGCCCATGCGCGAGTGTTCCCCTGCTCGCTGTCGACAGGAAAGAACAAAAAAAAAGGGATTTTAAAAAAGGCTGGGCGCTGCCCTCGGCCCCGACAACTCCGCAACGACGTGTGTTGTTTCGTGGCCACGGTGCCTCACGCCAGGCTCTTCGTCGCTTGCACGAGAGATGCGCCAGTTGTGACGGCGGCGCCATGGAGGACGCCCACGTGCTTCTTCATTCAGCGAGCACGTGACTGGTCGCGGGACTGTGCATGGGGGGGAGGGGAGGGGGCCTGGTGACAGTCACGCGCGGAGCCATGCCTATGCGCCTGCGCTGTGCCCAAGCCAGGCGTAGTTCGGCTGCCACGCGGTGTCCGTCATTTGAACCACCCTCTCCCCACCCCTCCCGCCCTTCCTCACCCCACAGGCGTCGCTGCCGGCTCTTGCTCCGCCCATCCCTCTCTTCTTGTCCCTCCTCCTTCACATCAGTTTTGGAGTGCGTCGCAGGTGCACGGTGGACCCATGTGGCCTGCACGCGCACCGTGGTACGTTGTTCCGCTGACCACGGCGGCGGTGGTGGGCACAGCGGCGGCAGTTGTGAGCGTTAGCAATCGCAACGAGCTGCGTCGGCGAGCCGCTACACGAGCGGCTCGTGACGCTACGGCGCTGCTGCACGCTGTTACCGAGCTGACAGTGCCCGAGTGCGCAACAGACGCTCCTGCCTCGTCGCCTACAGAGCCCTTTACGCAGGTTTGGCTGAACACGCGTCAGTGCTGTGTCACCGTGCCCGTGCCGAAGTTGCGCGCCTTTGGCCACAACCTGTACAGCCTCCTCGACTGCTACGCCATCGCCTGCCGCTGCCGCGGCGTATCAGACGCAGAGCGGGCGGACCTGTGGAACGCCCTGTGTGCCGTGGTGGAGGCGCACCTTGCCACGTACGTGGAGGCCACGCCGCTTTGCGCAGACACGGACGGCGCAGCAACGGCGCTGGCACTCTTCGAGACGCTGCGCAGCCGGCGCTACCACATCACGGGCTTCCTCTCGTCCTGCGCTACGTCGTCGCGACTGAAGCTTCACACGCCGCAGGTGGGCCTGTTCCGCCGTGCGGCGCGCAAGAACCGGCGGGGCCGCGGCGCCTGGGCCTCACTCGCTGTGTTTGCGCGCCTCGTCCACCAGACATGCACGGTCCCCGAGAAGGCGCTGCTTGGTATCCTCGCCGTCGCCAACCTGACCCACGTGACGCGGCTTCTTTTCCTCTCGTCGCCCCTCGTCGTGCCACCTGCGCTGCTGTACACGGTTGGCGCCCTCGGCGAGGCTGGCGGCGCTGTGTCGGTGCCCTGGCAGACCTTCGTGTGGCACGTCGTGGCCGAGTCTCCCGGCCGCCTGCTGGCCGCCGCTGCACTCAGCAGCCTCGCCGTCCATCTTCTGACGTCCGCCAAAGACGCCGCCTCCGACGCGGCGCTGCGCCGCTTTCGCGCAACCGTCAAGGCGAACACGCTGCTCGCGCTCGCCCGCTTCGATTTCGTCGCGGACGCGTCGTGGCCGCTGCCGGGGCGCGTTTACGCGGCGCTTGGCGTTGCAACCAACTTCTCTTTCGCTGATGCCGACCGCGCCCTGTCGGCGGCGGGCGAGCGCGTGCGGCGGTGGCGCACCGTGCTCCGGCTTCCTGTCCCGTGTGCTGTGGGCTGGTTCGCGCGCCAGGGGCTCGACTGGCTGCAGCGCTGCTGGACAAGGGCGTGCGCAATGACTGCCTTCGTGGGTGGCTACGTGGAGGGCGGCAGTGCACACGCAGGCGCAGTACAGCTGAGCTGTGCTGCTCACCGCGCCGTGTGTGCGCCGGCAGTAGCTTTGCCGGCCTATCGCACCCACTACGGCCTGCTCGCGCTTACTGCGACTTCGGCGTCACCATCTCCTGTGGCACTCTTCATTGCACGCCACATCCGGTGGCCGCTCGAACCGCGCGCGTGCCTGCTGGCTTCAGAGGAGGCTCTCGGCGTTGTGGCAAGTGCCACTAGCGACGACGCCCTGCTCGCCAAACACGGCGCCGTGCAGGAGCTGTGTGCGCCGCTCGGGGACGACGAGGCAGCGGCTTCAGCGGTACCGTTCGTGCCCGCGCTTGCGCAACGTCGCGTGTGCGGAGACGACGGCGCGTGGCTGGGGCGGCGCACAGGTGGGCTGCAGAGCCGCGACTTCGTCGCTCTCGACGGCGGCGCCGTGGAGGAGATGCTAGACAGAACTCTCGCATGCTGCCACGGGTTCCCGGTGATGGCTGCGCTGGCGGCAGAGGCACGGGGGTCGCCGCGTCTCCGCAGTGGCGGGGTCGATGCGCCGACGGACGCCGTGGCGGCCGCGTACGACGTGGCGCGGGTCGTGGACAGCGATGCCGTCTTTGTTGCCCCGCCGGTGCAGCACTGGTGTCGCGTGTCTTCCTTCCAGCTCGACGCGCAGACGGCGCGACTCGGCTACTGCGACCACGCGACAGTTACTCAAAGTGTAGCGGCGCTGCTGCACGTGCAGCACGGGCACCAGCCGGCCATCGACGGCCGGTCGTGGGGGAGCTACTCCCAGCCGCTTCCCCCACCTCTTGCCGGCACAGGGGCGTGGCGCATCACCTTTGATGGCGTCTTCTTCCGCTACCCAGGCACAGACAGGGACGTGCTGGAGGATATCTCCTTCGACCTCCCAGCCGGCGGCCTTCTCGGCATCGTCGGGTATAGCGGCGCGGGCAAGAGCACACTGCTGCTGCTCCTCTCACGTGTGTACGCACCAACGCGTGGGCAGATCCGCATCAACGGGTGCCCCCTCGAGTGTCTCGCACCACGCGCGCTCCGTCGCCGGCTTGGCAACTCCTGGCAAGGCGACGACGAAACCTGCTTCCTCGAGGGGCTCGCTGTGGAGCGCAACCTGGCGTATGGCGATCTCGGCACCGCCTCCGGTGAGCGAGTGCGCGCAGCACTCGTGGATGCGTGTATCACTGCCGCTGTCGACGCCCGCCCGGATGGCGTTCAGACGGCACTGCGGTGTAGCGAGTGGAGCGGCGGCGAGGTGTCGCGGCTCCGTCTCGCACGCGCGCTGATGCGCCCGCGGAGTGTCGCAGGCGCGTACGTCTTCGACGAGTGTGCAAACAGCCTTGACTCGGTAACCGAAGCCGCGATCTTTGGCGGCGGCGCGGACCGGTGGGGCGGCGCCACCCGCGTCATGGTGTCGCACCGGCTCGCCTCCGTCTCCGAGGCAGACACGATTCTCGTGCTCGCCGGTGGCCGGGTAGCGGAGCGCGGGAGCTGGGCCGAGCTGCTTCGCGGTCCCGAGACGTCCCTGTTCAAGTCACTCTACCGTGCTCAGACCGCGTAACAGCCTGCAAACAAGCTTCGCCCACCACCGTGCGTGCTCCTCTGGCAGCTTGGTGCTTGAACTGCTCTTTGTTTGCCCCCACGTGCTTCATTCGTAAACGCATGCCGATGAAGCCACACACACACACACACACACGCTAATCGACTTCCCAGACGGCTCTGTAGCAATGCTCTGTACCGTCTTTGTTGCCAGTCCCACCCCGCTCCGTCACCATCCCTCCCTCCCTCCCTCCCTCCACGCTCATGCTTCCCGCCTGTGCCTTCTCCCACTATCCACAACATGTTCCTGTCTCGTATCCACCCCCCCCCCCCCCGCCGCACACACACACACACACACACACACACCGCAGCTCTCGCGCCCTCTCCCGCACCCCTCTTTTCTGCTCCCTCCAGCCCGATTTTGCGCCGCTGCTGCCCTCTGTCCTCCCGTCTCTCCTTCTATCCTCGCTCACTAGGACCACCGGCACTCCTGGTCTGGTCCGCGGCGCACTCCCACACGGCCAGCCTCACCTTTCGGTGTCCTGAGCATTTTTTTTCGTCTTGTGCTTTGCCATCTTGCTTCCTCCACACCGCCCACCATGAAGTCTGTTCTCAAGGCGGGCCTCGACAAGGACGTCGACGTGATGGTGCCGTCGTCTGAAATGACCATCAAGCAGATTCAGGACAAGATCCCTGCCAAGTACTTTGAGCGCTCAGGGGTGCGCAGCATGTCCTACGTGCTGCGCGACGTCTGCCAGCTGGCCGCGGCGTACTTTGTCATGTACCGTGCTGTCATGCCGCTGCTGTCGGGGTTCGAGTCGCGCGTGTACGACGCTGCTGGCGTTTCCTGGGCGAGCTGGGCCGTTGTTGGCGCCGTGAAGCTGGTGGCCTGGAATCTGTTCTGGTTTGCGCAGGGTCTGAGCGCCACAGGGCTGTGGGTGATGGCACACGAGTGCGGGCACCAGGCCTTCAGTCCGTCGCGCGGGCTGAACAACCTGGTGGGTCTCATCCTGCACTCCGCCGTGCTGGTGCCATACCACAGCTGGCGCATCACCCACGGCAACCACCACAAGCACACGAACCATCTCACCAAGGACACCGTCTTTGTGCCGCGCAAGGAGAACAAGGTGATTGAGCTGGTTGAGGAGACGCCGATTGCAATGTTATGGGGCATGGTGGTGATGTTCCTCTTTGGGTGGCCGGCGTACCTCCTCTTTAACGTGGCCAGCCAGGACTACGGCCGCCGCACCAACCACTTCGAGCCGTCGTCGCCGCTCTTCCGTAAGGAAGACCAGCAGGATATTGTGCTGTCTGACATCGGCATCTTCGCTATGCTCGCCTTCCTGGGCCTGTGCACCTACCAGTACGGCGCGTACAACGTGTACTGCTGGTACCTTGTGCCCTACCTCTGGGTGAACTTCTGGCTGCTGTACATCACGTACCTGCAGCACTCCGACATCCGCATCCCGCACTACAACCACGAGCACTGGACGTTTGTGCGTGGCGCCATCGCGGCGGTCGACCGCGACTACGGCTCGCTCATCAACAGCTGGCTGCACCACATCAATGACTCGCACGTGGTGCACCACCTCTTCAGCCAGATGCCCTTTTACCACGCCATCGAGGTGACGCGCCACTACATCAAGGACATCATCGGCGACACCTACGTCGAGGACAAGCGCCCGCTCGTCGAGGCGCTCTTCAAGACGTGGAAGGAGTGCCGCTACGTGGTCCCATCCGAGGGTGTCAGCATTTTTTACGGCTCCAACAAGAAGAGCGAGTAAGCCGCTGCCCGGGCAAGTCGGTTTCGCTGCGACGCCATCCCTTGTCATCGCTCCGTCGCGCCAAAGCTTGCGGCACTTGCCACCATACAGCGCAGAAAAAAAAAAGAGAAGGAGCGTTGTCGAAGCTCGACTAACGAAGCCAAGAAGAGAAAGAAGGACAGATACAAGTCCACTACCGATCTCGGGAGGGGCAGGGGGTGTCGTACACGACAGCGCTGGCAGTAACTTACGTGACTTGTATGCTGCGAGTCCCTTAAAGGTAATGCGTGACGGAAGAACTGCTTCGCGTCTCGCATGATTCGTTTTTTTCCACGATTTCTCTCTTTTTTTGTTTTTTGTTTCCTCAGGTTCGCCTTTCCACCTCCTTTTCCCGCCTTTTCGTTTCCGCGTCTCCGTCCTCCCTTTTTTTTGTCAGTCTGTGTGTGTCGACTGCCTCCCCGTCTTTCCTTGCTCTCTCTGCCCCTCCCCACCTTGTTGTGTGCTCGCACCCGCCCTGCCCATGTTCACTCCTCCTCTCTTCCTTCTGCAAATCGTAGGCGGCACGTAGCGCGTCCATGATGCTTGTCGAGAAGAAAAACAAAAAATGGAATACCAAAGCAACTGCAACCGAAGCACGCGCCCTTCTGCCGTGCCCTGTTGGGCCAAACTGATCGCAGCAGCTGTGCACGAGTGGAACAAATTCATGGCAAGCAGAAGTGGGGCCGTCCTGGAACGGCGCTTACTCGTCACTTCGGCCACCTTCGCCTCGAGTATGGTTGCTGCACTCCTTGTGCAAGGGTATTTCGTGATGCGCCTGCACCTCGTGCTCACTCTCCCCCACACTTTCGACCGTGACAGCCACATACACAGACACACATACACACACAGACAGAATCGTACTGCTCCCGCGGGGTGCTTCGGGACGCGGAAAGCGCGCTTCTGTCCTGCTCAGCTTCCTTCCGCGTTCTTCACTGCGAATGCTGCTTCAAGGCGATACGCTGTCTCCTTCTCGTATCTGCCTAGGTGTGCTCGAAAGCACACCATCCGCACGTGAGAACAGGCACCATGATCGACGAGGAAGGCAAGTGGGTGCTTGCCTCCACCAACTCGGAAGCTCTTGTCTGTGAGATTCGCAGTAGCGGCTCCATCACACCCAATGGACTTGAGCGCCACATTCAAAGGGCACTCGAAGAAACCCTTGCACCAGTTCCCGCATCACGTCCTCTCGTCTCAGTTTGAAGGGACCTCCCTTCAACATTTTTTCTCATGTCCAGCGCTAGCAGCTCTCCGTGAAGAGCGCAGCTTACAAGAGCTCTGTGCACCTCCCACGACACCGGACTCGCGGCTGGCCCACTGCCTCCTGGGGCTTTTCGCGACCGCCGCAGATGCTCATCTCGTCATGAGAGCCCAGTCCTCCAGGGCCTGTACCCCATTCCTCTGTGGGCTCCCTTGCTGGTTCGCCTCCATACGTGTCTTTCGCTCATTTCTGTGGTGTGCCATCTCCTGCCCTGCCTCCGTTCTGTCCCTTGCCTTCATCTTCACCTATTCCTCGTGTGCCAGCGGCGCCTCTGGTGCCCAGAGCTCACCGTACCTGTCGGAGATCTGGAGTCGGCCACGTAGAGTCCCTCTCCCGCCCAGGCGGATGGTGCGACACGGCTGTGGACGCTTTACGTTCGTGAAATGGGTTGAGACCGTGGTTCCTCACGAGGAGGCAGGTGAAGGGGCAGCAACCCTGTGGCGAACTGACGCTCTGCTGCTCAGGTTCGGAGTTGGATACGATGAAGCCAACAGTGACCTGAGCGACGTTATGCACGCTGCTTTGCTGAATTCGGCTCGCTGGCTCCTTTGCTGCGTACGGCGTTGTGCCTCCGCCAGCACTCCGCCACCGTGGTCGGATCTCTTCCCTCAAATGCACTTCTAGATTCCTGCTCCTCGCTTGAGGGGTGCCAACCTGCACCACTGTGCGTGCTCTCCGCTCAATTGTGTGCTGAGTGAAGTGGCTCCGCGTCTACCAGCTGACGGCGATGTCCAGCTCCGGTGCCGATGTGTCTCTGGCTGGCGGTTTCGGCTCGTGTTCTGTTTCTTTCCGTGCTGCTCACACCCGCTCCTTCCCCCACAGCGTTTGCCCGTGTGCCCGCGGCGGGCGTGCTCGCTGCGGGTGGTCGTGTTTCCATGACAGAAAACAGCAAAGCGTGCGACGGCGTCTCTCTTGTGCGCCGTCTCCCCTGCTGCTCTCCACCGTCGGTGACGATGAACGCGCGTCATGCACAGCCACGTACATGCGCCCCATCGAGCCCCTCTCCGCACCTTGGCAGAGTGCCATGGCGGGCAGCCCACGCGGCACGCATGGATCTGAACACGCGCTGGCGACTTCTCTGCGCTCGCTGCGCCGCCTCCCTCTCTCACCTCGGCTTTCCTTCTGTTGCTCTCCTCTCGCGACACCCAACGCGCTGCGGCTTCCCGCGTCAACCCGCACATGCTGCGCTTCTCCCCTCTTCCATCACACCCGTGTGCGTCTGCGCAGTCACACTAAACGAACGCACTCCAGGACCTCGCCACAGTCGACGGCACACGCCCACACACCCGCCCACGCGCCCCTGCACATCTCACCCGCACCAACCCCCATCCCCTGCATACGTCTGCATCTGTGTATCCCCCGTGCGATCCCTCCGCTACTTTTACCGCATCCCAGCCTCTCCCTCTGACAGTCCGCTGTTCCGCATCTAAGCTCGAAGACGCGGCGCACCAGTGCGCTACCGCAGCGTTCGTAGATCTGCAATAGGTCGCATTACGTGCAGCTATTTCACTGCATCCGAGGACCTCCCCCCACCCCCCCACCCTGCCAGCCGCGACCGTGCCGCTTTCCTCTTCGCTCTCCTGCCTCTCACTGGCGTCTACCTCGTACGGAGACGCAAGCAGGCCCACGCCCAACCCCAGACAGCGGCCCGC
>JASAOO010002906.1:0-12327 GCA_030849075.1 Zelonia costaricensis | reverse complement strand
GGGGAGGGGAGTGGACTGTGGGGTAGTGGTGAAGGCGATGAGCTGCGCAGGTGCGGTTGGGCGGGGTGGGCAGGCGTGAGAGCAGCGCGGGGTGGTGACGCGCACGGCACGGCGAGAATAAGAGAGAGAGAGGCATCGGGGAAGAGGCAGTGGAGAGTGTGCAGTGCTCGAGTGAGCGCGGGCTCGTGCAGATCCGTACGGGCACGGCGGCGCGGTGGCAGCACGCCTGGGCTGTGTTGTGCACGCGGTCGCAGAGGCCCGTCACACCCACAGCGACTGCGAGCCGTGCGCGCACCGTGTGCGGCGAGGGGAGGGATGCACATCCCAGTTGTGCCCCGGCAGCGCAGCTGCACAGAGGCGTGCCGCAGCCTTCCCCTCTTCGTTTCAGCCCCCGTTCGTCGTGACCCAGTGCCGCAACGGTTCGCACGTGCAGCGGTTGGCACCCAATCGCACGGGTGCGTGCCGCGTACTTGTTACCGTGTTGTTGTTGGTGTTGCATCGCGTTTCGATCGACACTTAAGTTGTGTTCGCCCTTCGACTGCACCTTTGTGCAGCTGGACCTCACTTTCTCCTCGTTTGTCTTTGTTAGGCGTGGGGCTACTTAAATCGCGTGCCGGTTGTGACGGCGGACGTGCGTGCGTGGAAGCGGCGCTGCCATCGGACAGGGAACCGCGGCACTTGTGCGGGTAGCCGAAGTTCAGTAGTTGACGAAAAGAGCACGGCGACGAGGCGCTCAAGTCAAAGTTTTTCCTCGTTTCGTCGAAGACGGCGCAGCCAGCACAACCTACGGCCTGCCCCCCCCCCTCCACGACGATGCCGGTGCGCCGCTCACTGCTCACCGCGCTCACCCCGCTTTTGCAGTGCCCGCGGTTGCTCAGCACTGCGTGTTGTTCGTCCGTGACGGTGCCAGCGCCAAAGTCGGGCTTAACCTGGCAGCGCACGCATCGCCCTGAAGCGAGCGTGCTGCCTTCGAATTCGTAAGTAAAATAAAAGAAGTCGTCTGCGTTACGACCAACGGGCGATAGGGTAGTGGTGCACGTGCAGGAGCTACCCTTCTGCTACTCCTCCTCCGCTCCTCACTCACTCGACACGGCGCGGCCGCGGAGGCGCCAGCCCTCGTACGGGCTCCACTGGCACTTGGAGTGCAGCTCCGCCCCCCGCACCGTCCACTCACACGCGAGGTCGAAGGTGCGGTGCGGCGCATCCGACTCGCGCAGGTTGAAGATGCGGTTGGGGTTCGTGTGCATGAGACGCACGATGTCGTCCACCGTGAGCGTGCGGCCCTGCTGCGCAGCTGCCGTGATCGCCGCCGGCTGCGGTGCAGTGGGGTGCGGCCACTGCCCGGCCACCACCGTCAGCAGCAGCGGCACGACCACCTCGATTGCCGGCATACCGCTGGGCGGCTGCGGGTCGTGCGTGTCCTTCTCTGCGACCGTGTGGGGCGCGTGGTCGGTGCCGACGCAGTCCACCGTTCCATCGAACAGCCCAGCCCACAGCGCCTCGTGGTGCTGGGGCGGGCGCACCGGCGGGTTGACCTTCACGCGGGCCCCGCAGCAGGAGTAGTCAGTGGTGGTGAGGAAGAGGTGGTGCGGCGTCACCTCGCACGTGAGCGGCAGCGTCGGGTCCGCGGCCCGCGTCGCGCGGACCGCCGCGAGGCTCTCCGCCGTGGACACGTGGGCGAGGTGCAGTGGGGTGCGGTACCGCCGCGCCAGGGCGATCGCCTCCTGCACCGAGGCCGCCTCGGACTCCGCCGGCCGCCGCAGCGAGTGCGAGGCGGGGCCGTCGTATGGGTGCTGGGCGGCGGCGGCATCGTTGATCTGCGACTGCTCGCAGTGCGCCACGAGCACAATCTGCATCCGGCCACAGAGCTCGAAGCCCTTCTCCGTGACGGTCTGGCTCGACTTCATGTTGCCGGTGGAGTTGTCGAGGTACAGCTTGAGGCCGCAGCAGCGGGCCTTCAGGGCCGCGTGCGCGGGGTTCGTCCAGAGCTCCTCCAGCTCCTGCAGGTGCGCCTCCGCCGTCGCGCCGAAGAAGAAGAAGAGGTGGCAGTCGGCGTGTGCGGTGGCAGCCGCGCGGGCAACCTTGTCCGCCAGCGCCGCGATGCTCTGCGTTGGCGGGTTCGTGTTGGGCATGTCGCACGCCGCCGTGACGCCGCCGTAGTACGCCGCGGTGCTCTCGCTGGCGATGTCCGCCTTGTGCTCGAGCCCAGGCTCGCGGAAGTGAACGTGGCAGTCGATCAGCGGCGGCAGCTGCACGATGCTCGCCGCAGCAGAGGCCGGCGTCCCAGACATGGATTGGTGTATGTGTATGTGTGTGTGTGTGTGTGGTACTCTCCGCAGCGTGGTCTGTAGATCAACACCGGCGGCAGGTCGTGTGTGCGCTCGTGTGACGACGTGGGGCGGAAAGAAGAGGAGCTGTTTTTCGTAGGTTGGGGAGGACTCTTGCGCGGTGGGGAGGAGAGAGGGAGGTGGTGAAGGGCGGAGATGCAAGAGTTTTGTGGTTGACGTGGGGGTTGGGGGGGAGGGGAGAGGCGAAGCTCGCCGCGAAGAGGAGCGCCGCCGATGCGCCTCCCCCGTGGTTTACGCCTGCCACCCATGCTGGGCTTGCCATCTCGGTGCATCCCCGCGTGGAAGAAACCGCGAGGAAGCGTGGAGGGACGGCACACGTCATCTTCCTCCATCGCATGCAGACGTAGGCGCGTCTTTCCTCGAAGTGCCCGCCCCCCCCCCTCCCCCCTCCCGCGCATACAGCATCAGCACGTGCGACACGGTAGGGAGAGAGGGCAGGCCCAAGGGTTCGGCCAGGCGAGGCCCCCGCCGAACCACCCCCACCCCCCCGTCCCCGCAGGACATGCCTTCCCCTTCGTCCCGGTTGCCCTGCGTGTGTGCCGTGTTTGTCTGTCCGCGTCGTCGCGTTTGATGGAGTCCGTTGCGCGTGTGTGCGTGTGTGTGTGTGTGTGTGTCTGTGGTTTGTGCTTCTCATTTTTTCTTATTTTTCTTCATTCTGCAGATCATCGGCGGTTAATCACGTCGTGTTAGAAGTGGGGGAGGAGGAGGGACAAGGGACGGAGAGGGGGGAGGGAGGGGGGGCCTCTTCTGCCCTCTGGCCCGCGCACTGTGGGCGCCCCCTCCCCCCCCTCCCCGTCCCTTCTCCTTCTCTGTCCCCTGTGGTTACGGTATTCTCGGTCGATTACGTCACGGAGCAGGAGCACGGCCTGCAATGGGGGGATCAGTGGTCCATGATGGGGGGGGGGGGGATGGGTGGGCGGTCGGGGGGGTTGAGAGCGGGAGTGGTGGACGCCGAGAGACAGGGCAGGAGGGCGGACATGCAGACGCGCCTTGGCCCCCGCCCCGCTCAGTGTCGCCGTCCCTGTCTCCCACACACACACGCACACGCATCTCCGCACGCTCCCAAACGCACGCTGTGCATCCGTTCCCTCTTCCGCGAGTCGCAAGCGCAGCGCGTAGCGACAAAGCAAGAAGATGCATAATCTAGAAACGAAAGGCTAGCGCGGTAGGTTGCGTGCGAAACTGGTGCGCACACACACGCACACACACACATACACACACACGCACGCACGCACCACCACCACCATCACCATCACCACCATAGCCACTGTCCACACGCAGCCGCTCATCTTCCCTCACTTCTTCGTTCGTCTTAGCTCATCGAGACAAGAAAACAAAGGAAAGCAATCAAGCACAACCACACACGCACACACACGCATACACACACGCATACCCACACACATCGATAGACGTCAGAGAGACGCGACACACGTGCCGTGACTTACCACTGCACGTCGCTGAAGGAGCCGTTGCCGGGCTGGAAGACCTCTTCCAACTCCTCCTCCGTCACGAGGCGCGGCGCCACGCGACGGTCGACCGGGTTCTGCACGTGCGACAGCTTCAGGAAGATGATCTCGCCCTGGTGCAGCTCAAGCTCCACCACGCCGCCGACATCCGCCGTGAGAAAGCGGACCGCCTCGATGGCGGACTGCGTGTGCTTCTCGGCGAGCTGGCCAATCGCGATGTTCTGCGAGACGTGGCGCGAGTACATGCGGAAGAGGTCGCCGGTGGAGCGGTCGAAGGAAACGTCGTAGAGGAACTGCAGACCGACGCCGAGCAGGTTCATGCCAGGCGCCTCGTACATCGCCCCCTCGCGCGTGCGCGTGACACCGACGCCGTTGCGGCCGGCAATCTCGTTCGCCATCTGCAGCGCCAGCAGCGGGGTCACGTCGATGCCGTTGATGTTGACACAGCGGGCGCTGCGGAACGTCAGCGACACGAACTCCGGCGTCGCGCTGCACTCCCGCACCGGCTTCACCAGCGACGGCGCCGGCAGGCTGCGCATATCCTGGCAGTAGAACGTGTTGCCGCAAACCGAGCTGTGCACCTGTCCATTATTCTTCACCGTCGCCTTGATGCCGTGCTTGCGCAGGTAGCTGATCTGATCCGCGACGGTCGTGAAGTCCTCCATGAGCCGCGCGTCGCGCCAGGCGTTGTAGACACCCATCTCCGGGCAGTTGCTCTGCACGTACTTCTCGAAGCCCGCCTCCTTCTTGTTCTGCTTCGACGTCTGCGCGACGACGGACATGTGGCGCTCCCGCATCACGAGGATGAGGCACTTGCCGAAGATGTACCAGCTCAGCTTGGACAGGTGCCAGTTGCGATGCTCATCGGCGGACTGGCACATGATCAGGTCGAACGCCGACATCGCAATCTCAGAGCGCAGGTCGACGACCTCGACTGGCACGTTGAGGCTCTGGAAGGCCTGCTCGAAGTGGTCGATGTCGGAGCCGCCGAGGTAGGCGTGGAAGCACGTGATGTTGAGGCCCTCCTGGCTCAGCCGCAGCGCCAGCACCTTGCTGTCGTTGTTGTTCGTGATCATGAGGCCGACCTTGTGGCGGCGCAGCATCGCGCAGTTGTTGTTCTCGATCTTGTGGTAGATCTTCGGCACGTAGTGGCGGAACGGCTCGATCTCGATGGACGACGCCGAGAGGTCCATGCACTCGCAGAACATCTTCACAATGTTCGGCTCCGTCAGCAGCGGGATGTTGTAGTCCACGGCGAGGCGGCGCACCCAGTAGTCCGGCGACGCCGTCTCACGGGTGCAGCGGCGCAGCACGAAGTCGCGCTTCTTGTCGCGGATCTGAATGACCAGGTCGAACTTCGCCTTCTTCGCCACCTCCTCGTCGTACAGGGCCGGCCGCGCGCCGCCCTCGGCCGCCGCCGCCGACGACCCACCGGCCACCTCGAACCGCTGCAGCAGCACCTCGCACGGGATGCCGTACTCGTTGAGAACCGCGGCCGTGGCCGTCGTGCAGTAGACCTTCAGCCCGCGGCGCGCGAGGTGCTGCAGGTACGGGCACAGAGCCTCGGTCTGCGCGTCGACGTCGCTGCTGAAGAAAATGCCCTTCTCCGGGATCTTGAAATTCTGGCACAGCATCGCCTTGAGGAACACCTCGTGCTTGTCGCGCCCAAACACGCCGATCTCGCCCGTCGACGCCATCTCCACCCCAAGGATAGGGTCTGCGCCGGCGAGGCGGTTGAAGCTGAACATGGACGCCTTGCACCCAATGTGCGTCATCTTCGCCCGCTTGATGGGGACGAGGTTCTGATCCTTGCGGGCCAGGAAGGCGGACACCATCACCGCCGGGAACGAGATGCCGAGCGTCTTGGACACGAACGGGACGGAGCGGGAGCTCCGCACGTTCGCCTCGATCACGCGCAGCTGGCCCTCGGCGGTCAGCAGGAACTGCACGTTCATCGGCCCGACGACGTCCAGCTTCTCCGCGATACGAGTGACCGAGTCGTAGATGCGCTTCATCGTGTCCTTGTCGGTGTTCTGCGGCGGCAGGAACATGGTCGCGTCGCCCGAGTGCACGCCGGCGTTCTCGACGTGCTCGCAGATGGCGTAGCACAGCACGCGGCCGTGGTGAGCCACGATGTCGACGTCGTACTCCATGGCGCCCTCGTAGTACTTGCTCACCACCACGGGGTGGTCGCCCGACACGAACGAGGCCTCCTTGAGGTAGCGCGTGACATCCTCCTTGTTTGCAATGACGGCCATCGCCGACCCGCTGAGCACGTAGCTCGGCCGCACCAGCGCCGGGTAGCCGACGCCATCGCAGAACTCGTGCACCTGCTCCACCGACGTGGCCGAGATCCACTCCGGCTGCGGCACGCCCAGCTCGTCGCACATCCTCGAGAACTTGTTGCGGTCCTCGGCCATGTCGATGTTCGCCGGGTCCGTCCCGAGGATCGGCAGCCCGCTCTTCTTGAGGCTGAGCGCCATGTTCTGCACAATCTGCCCACCGAGCGAGATGACCACGCCACGCACGCGCTCCTTCGTCAAGATGTCCAGCACCGTCTCCTCCGAAACCTCATCGAAGTACAGCCGGTCGCACTCGTCGTAGTCGGTCGACACCGTCTCTGGGTTGTAGTTGATCAGGATGACCTTGTTGCCCAGCCGGCGCAGCTCGCGAGCGACGAGGACGCCGCCGTAGTCGAACTCCACGCTGTTGCCGATCCGGTACACGCCGCAGCCGAGCACGGCGTACATGCGCTCGTTGAATGGCACGTCGTCGCGCTGGGCGTTGTACGTGGAGTAGAGGTAGCAGCACTGCGCCGCCGGGTACTCGCCGGCAACGGTGTCAATCTGCTTAATGAGCGGCATCACGTTCAGCTCGACGCGGCGCTGGCGCACCTCGGCGGCGGTGGTGCCGAGAAACTGGGCGAGCTGGCGGTCGCAGAAGCCGTGCGCCTTCATGTTCAGCAGGTACTCGCGCGGCAGCTCGGACAGCTTGTTCGCGTACAGGGAGGCAGTTGCCTGCGAGAGCCGCACCAGCTTCTCGAGCTTGTACAGGAAGAAGCGGGTGATCTTCGTGATCGTGTACAGCTCCTCCGCGGTGTGCCCGTCCAGCAGCGCGCGGCAGAGGGCGAACATGCGGTACGGCGTGGGGTGGCGGATGTGCTGCATGTAGTCGAAGTCCTCGCCGCCGAAGCGGGCCGGCACGGAGAAGCCGGTGTAGCTGGGGTCCACCATGCGGATCGCCTTCTGCATGGCCTCCTCGAAGGTGCGCCCAATCGCCATCACCTCGCCGACGCTCTTCATCATCGACCCAATCTCCTCGCTCACCATGTTGAACTTGTTGAGGTCCCAACGGGGCATCTTCACGACGATGTAATCCAGACTCGGCTCAAAGCACGCCATGGTGGTCTTGGTGACTCCGTTCGTGATCTCGAAGAGGCCCTTGCCTAGCGCGATCTTCGTGGCAACGTGCGCCAGCGGGTAGCCCGTCGCCTTCGACGCCAGCGCCGACGACCGCGAGAGCCGCGCGTTGACCTCGATGACGACGTAGCGGTGACTGAAGGGGTCGAGGCCGTATTGGATGTTGCACTCGCCCACAATACCCAGATGCCGGATGATCTTGATGGACGCACTGCGGAGCATGTGGAACTCATCGTTGCTGAGCGTCTGCGACGGGGCGACGACGATGGACTCGCCGGTGTGGATGCCCATTGGGTCGAAGTTCTCCATGTTGCACACGGTGATGCAGTTGTCGTAGATGTCGCGCACCACCTCGTACTCGATCTCCTTCCAGCCCGCCACGCTCTCCTCCAGCAGCACCTGCGGCGAGGCCGCCAGCGCCACCTCGACCTTGTGCCGCAGCTGCTCGATGTTGTCGACGATGCCGCTGCCCTGCCCGCCCAGGCAGTACGCTGCCCGCACCATCATCGGGAAGCCGATGCCCTCGCTCGCCTTCACCGCCTCCTCCACCGACGTCACAGCCGCCGACCGGGCAACCTGCTCGTTGATCTGCAGGAGCGTGTCGCGGAACAGCTCGCGGTCCTCGGTGATGGCAATGACCGACACGGGCGTGCCGAGCACCTGCACGTTGTACTTCTTCAGGATGCCGAGCTCATCAAGCTTCACGCCGCAGTTCAGCGCAGTCTGCCCACCCCAACCGAGCAGGATGCCGTCCGGCCGCTCCTTCTCGATCACACGCTCGACCGCCTCGACGGTGAGGGGGACAAAGTAAATATGGTCCGCCATCTCGTCGTCCGTCTGCACCGTGGCGATGTTCGGGTTGATGAGCACCGTCTCCACGCCCTCCTCGCGCAGCGACTTGAGGCACTGCGAGCCGCTGTAGTCGAACTCGCCGGCCTGGGCAATCACGATGCCGCCGGCACCGAGCACGAGCACCTTGCGCGGCTTGAACTTCGCCACCTCCTTCACCTTGGACTCCTTCACGCGGCGGATGAAGTCGCCGAAGAGGAACTCCGTGTCCTGCGGCCCGCACCGCCCCTCGGGGTGGAACTGCACGCTGCAGAACGGCTTCGTGCGGTGCCACAGCCCCTCGTTGCTGCCATCGTTGGAGTTGGTGTAGTACTCGACCCACTCCTCCGACGGCAGCGTCTTGTAGTCGACGGCGAAGCCGTGGTTCTGCGTCGTGATGACGACGCGGCCGTCGAGGCTGCACTTGCACGGCTGGTTCTGGCCGCGGTGGCCGTACTTCATCTTGTACGTCGTGCCGCCCGCGGCGAGGCAGAGCATCTGGTTGCCCATGCAGATGCCGAAGACGGGCTTGTCCTGCTGCAGTGCCCACCGCACGTTGCGAATCGTCGTCGTGCACATCTGCGGGTTGCCGGGGCCGTTACTGATGAACAGGCCGTCGTACACCTCCGTGGTGATGTCCCAGTCGTGCGGGACGACGATCAGGGTGACATCGTGCTTGAGCAGGCAGCGCAGCGAGTTCAGCTTGACGCCCATGTCAATGACGACGATGCGCAGCGTGCCGTGTCCGTACGTGACGCGCGTCTTGGTGCTCACCTCCGCGACGAGGTTGCGGGTGTTGGGGTCCGCAAACGGCACGTCGTTGCCAGCGATCAGCACCTTGCCAAGCGCCGTGCCCATATCCCGCAGCTTCAGCACAATGCTGCGCGTGTCCACCATCATCATCCCCGGCACCTTGTTCTCGCGCAGCCACTGCCCGAGTGTCTCGAACTTCTGCCAGTGGTCCGGCTGGTCGCAGTACTCCTGCACCACGACGGCGCTGACGTGAATCTTGCCGTTGGTGCTCTCGAAGAACTTGGTCACCCCAAAGAAGTCCTCCTCGATGGGCGGCACGCCGTAGTTGCCCACCATCGGGGAGGTGAGCACCAGGATCTGGCCCTGGTACGACGGGTCGGTGAGGCTCTCCGGGTAGCCCACCATGCCCGTGGCGAAGACGACCTCGCCGGCGATGCTTTCCTCGTAGCCGAAGGAGTAGCCCTCGAAGCGCTCCCCGCCGTGCAGGACGAGCTCTGCCTTGACGTGCTGCTCCATCGTTCGCTGCGGTGTGTCGGTGGGGGTGCGATCGGTGGACGAACTCGAATGAGTCGGTGTCTGTGTGTGTGTGTGTGAGAGAGTGCGTTTGGATGTGTCTTGTGTCCAATCTCGCGGTGCGTGTGCAGAGGACGTCACAGCTGCGTCGAAAGCGAAGACGTAAGAAAACCAAACAAAAACTGAGAAAGGGAGAGGCAGAGGGCAGTGCGCGCTACAGATCAACTGCGTAGCGAGGTCGCAGATGCCAGCCACGGGACAGCCCCCCTGACGACAAGCGCGGAGAGGGACCACACAGACACACACACTGAGAAAGAGAAAGAGGCAAAAAAAAAAGGCCAAGAGCTGCTGGCGAGGAAAAGACCAGAGGCCGGCGGCACAACAATACACACCGTAAAACCCAACTGTTAAAGAAACAGAAGCACGCGATGAGGCGCAGCAACAGTCACGACACAACGAACTCGACAGACAACCCGGAAGAAGAAGAGAAAGAGAAAAGACGCACACACACGCACACGCGTCCGCGAACAGCAACACGCCTCTCGTCTGCCTCTGTTTTTTGTCGTTGTGACTGTGCGTGGGCCTTTCGTCTTTCCTTTTTCTTCGTTTTCCTTGCGTCGCTTCTCGTCTCTGCTACGCCGTGACACTCGCTCACGACTCAAACTCGCACACGCAAGCGCACGTGCCACACAATATGAAGGAAAGAAGCACAACAACAGAGAGGGGTGTGAGGGGGGGGGAGTGCGAGAGTGCGGTGGGAGGGGGGAGGGCGGCAAGCAGGTGTCTAATACGAAAAGTGGCCTTAGCGGGAATCGTAAACAAGAGCGAGTGCGAGTCAGAGGAAGGGTGGGGGCGAGAAGAAGAAGAAAACTGTTCACACAGACGCGCCGCACGCAGAAATGTGGGGTGGTTGCGGAGGTGTCCGTCCGTCTATGCTGGTCTGTCTCCGTTGAACACAACGAAGAAGACGCAGGGCTTTTCGCTCAACTCTTTTCTCGTGTGTTTGTGTGTTTGTGTTTGTGTTTCGGTTGTGTATTTTCGGTTCTGTCGAGTTTGTTCGTTTGTTTGTTTGTGGGAAGGACAGAGAAAGTTGAGGAGAAGGAAGAGACGAGATCACGTCCGCGCACTGTTGCCGCTTTCCGGAGGAGGGTGCGAAGGTGCGGTGAGGAGAAAAGGGCGACGAATGCAGGAAGCTGTCGTTGCGAGCCTGTCGGCTTGCCTGTGCGTCTCTCTCTCTCTCGACTTTCTTGACTTAGAGAAGAAGAAAAAAGAGCTGCTTAAGCGGGGGTGCAGATGAAGAAGAGAAGAAGTGCGGGCGCGCCAATGACGACCACGCGCACAGACCACAACGTACTGACACGTGAAAGCAAACAGGAAACACAACCACACAAGACAATGCAGAGAAGAAGGTGGAGTTACGAGTCGGGAACAACAGAGGGAGGCAAGAAAAAAAAGGGCAGGGACGAAAGGAGAAGAGGAAGCCTGATGCGTGCGCGATGCGTGTCGGCGTCCCTGCAAGCAAAGCTGTTCCCCTGTTTCCTGTATGCGGGTGCGGCGTAGCCGTCCACCGTTTTTCTGCTTTCTTCCTTTTTTTCTTCTTTCTTTTTTTTTCCTGCGTCGTGTCGCCCTTTGAAATTTGCCTTTTTCTCTTTTTTTTGTTTTTGGGGGTTTTATGTGCGCGTGTTCGTGTGTGTGTGTGCGTGTGTGTACGCGTGAAGGACACACAGAGCGGGGGGGTTCGGTGCGGTCGAGTCTGCTGCTTCGCTGCGTACTCTGCTCTCTCGACGACCTAAACGGACGAGGGGTGCGTCTGGGGAGAAGTGAACACGAGCAAAAAGGAAGAGGGCGGGAGAGAGATGGAGACTTGAGCTGAAGTAAACAGAAATCGAGCTGTACGTGGTTGCTGGTTAATCGTCGTGCGTTAAACTAACTGATGACGTTGTGTTTGTGTTTGTGTGTGGGGGGGATAGTGCGGCGGTGGGAGTGGGGTGGGGGAAGTCGCCATAGAAACAGTAAAAGAGGAGCAGTGTTTCAACTCAACGAGAAGTCCGCGCAAGACGGCGTCCCTGTACGCCAGCGCTGCCGAGCAATTTGGCCGTTATTCGCCTTTTCGTGGAGCTCGCAACGCGTCACTGCGGCCTTCCACACTGCATCGCACGTCTAAGCGCCGCTCAACCTGAGGAGGGCCGCGAAGGAAAAGCGGCAACGCTCGCCAGTGCGGTGGTGCAGCGCACCCGTGTCGTACCCCTCAGTACGTCCTGTAAGACGCCGCTGACGTGGACACCCTCACCTTGTGGACGGTCTTCCTTTCTACTCTTGTAGTTTCGCGCTGGGCGGTGTCGGCACATACATGCGCGAGCGTGCGAGCGACGGTGTCGGCTCTTCACTTCCTTCGTATGCCGTCTCGTCTCCACTCTCTCCGCGCGCTACTCAATCGAGCACCAGGAGGGCAGAGAGGCTAGCCGGCACGTGGCCCCAAGTGGAACGAAGAAGGGACGCGGGCGAGGTAGACACTGCGCTCACACTTGACACGCATCAATCACATACACGCACACACACACACATGCACGTGATGAAACCGGCGCCAGACGACACGGCGAGCGCCATCGACGGAACGGGAACCCAGAGGGGCCAAACTACGAAACAAACCAGAAACAAAGCCGAAGACGGGCATCTATGCGGGGAGGGGGGGAGTGGGGGTGGGTGGGCTGCAGGTGTGCTCGTATCGCCCGGCAACGCGCCTCGAGAATTCAGAGACAACGAACGGGACCCTCAGCGAGGCGGCGTGCGACAGCGAGTGTCATGGGAACGTGCGCATCCGCGGGCATGACGAAAAGGGCGAGTGAAGCCGCGCACGTGTTGTGGTCAGGGCCGCCTTCAGGCCATGCCGACCTTATCGCACGTAGGCAGACTCGCTGTTCCTGGGACGCACTGCCAGCGCTCTAGTTGCGCTCACCGCGCAGGCGCATCGCCAGCTGCACGTCCTTCGGCTGGATCGTC
>JASAOO010002905.1:0-13173 GCA_030849075.1 Zelonia costaricensis | reverse complement strand
ACGCGGGAGCACGGGGGAAGAGAGGCGGGGGGTGCGTATAGCCAAAGCGAAAGAGAAGTAAAGAAGGACACGCTTACGGAGATGACAGGGCAAACACGAACCCTTGCTTACCTACGGAGACTGGGGAAGAGGAGGGGGGCGGGGGCACGCGGGGGCAAGGGGGCGGGGGGCAGGCGTTTATTACTGGATGCCGTGCCGGCGGTGGTGATGGCGGGCGGTGGCGTGGTGGCAGTGGCATCCCGTGTGTTGCAGCAGCCAACGCGCGGTGGTGGGAGGGAAGAAGGGCAGGAAGGGAGTGTGCGTGCGTGTGTGTGTGTGTGTGACATACGGGGAAGTGAGAGGGCGATCCGCAGTACGAGTGGGCCAGCCATACGGTGGTGGGTGCACAAGGGAGTTGGTGGAGTTATGGTGAAGAAGAACAAGAAACTCGGGTGAGCGTTGGCAGCACGTCGCTGCCTCGTCCCCGGTTTGGGAAGAACGCGCGCGTGCTCGGCTTCAGTGCACCGTCGATGAGAGACTCGGTGCCTCCACGACACGTCTGCTGCCTTATTGCCCGCGGCGGCGCACGCACTCCCCTGGCGCCCTCAGTGCCAGCCAGGTGCCCACGCTTGCCCACTTCCCTCGTCCAGAGATCGGGAGGTTTTTCCTTTTTTTCCTTACACAGTAGATGGCGCGCCAACGCGCTTCTCGTTAGCGCTCTAACGCCACACACACACACACGCACACACGCAGTCAGTGCTGCTGCCAACGCGCGTACTGTACAGACATGCGCTGAGAGGCCAAGGCAAGAGTAGCAGACGAGAGAAGGTTCGGCGATGGGGGGAAACACGGAGTATGGAGGAGGGGCTGGGGGAGGGGGGCTTCTCGTCGAGGACGCAGCCCTACTCCGCACTTTACTGCATTACCGTCTCTGTGACGCAATGCACGGGTGTGCCAGGGCTGGACGCGCCGGAGCAGACGCGGTAACCATGCCAGACTTGATCACCAGGGAGGCCGCCGCCGCCACCGGCACCACCCACTTCTGAAAGACTACAGGCAGAAGCTGTGCAAGGGGGGTGGGAGGGGCCGTGCGGCTGCGTGCGCGTACCGACGATGCCCACTCCCACGCAAGCACCGGCGTCACAGGCACACGTGGCAGCACTCACACATGCCGCGACGCCGCCCTCCCCCCCCCTCCCCTCCCCTCTTCAGCCCCACTGCCTGTCCGCCACACCTGTCACCGGCGGCTCCCTTTGAGTACCCGGTCCAGCCCCGTCTCGCGCAAGTCCACCGTACCGCGAACATCGCCGTACACGTCGTTGTAGCAGACGTGCACCACCGCCGCGAAGGCCAGTACGGCCTCCATCAGAGACGTCGCTCCTTGGCGCGTGGACAGCAGCACATCGCCGCCACCATCGCCGCCGTCGCCGCCGCTGTACTGCCGTAGTCGCACGTAAAAGTACGGCTCCCCCGTGTCCCCGACGTACAGGGCCAGGTCCTGCGTCTGAAGCCCTGTTTGGTAGCCGAAGCGCACATACTCACTCAGCCCCTTCACCGAGGTGCGCAGCACGTGCAGCAGCAGATGCGCGTCGCACGGGAGGCCGCGGCGCCACGTCGCCGGATCGCCGCGCCCGGCGTTGTACGACACAAGGCCGCGCTGGCCAGCGAAGGTGTGAAGCCGGGCCACGACGTACTGCCGGCACGCCGCCAGCTCCGCGTTGCTCTGCCGCGTGGCTGCGGCGGAGGGGAAGGTCCCGCTGACGTCCAGCTGCGTCTCCAGCGTGAGGCGCTGGTCGTAGCGCAGGGCCGTGTCGAGCTCCCGCATTCCCTGCTGCTGAGTCTGCCGGCAGTACGCCTTCTCGCGCAGGAGGGCGAGCAGCTTCGACTCCGGCTGCACCGGCACCGGCGGCGCGGCCGGCTGCAGCGGCGCCCCCCACCGCAGCGTGGATGCCGCGGCCGGTGCCGCGGGGGTCGGTGCGGCTGGCGGGGGTGTCGGCAGCAGCTCCTGCAGGGAGTGCTGACAGTCGTAGGCCTCGATGCCACGCTCGGCGAACCATCGGTCGCACTGCGTCATGTTGTCCACGAGGCGCCCACACACGTGGCTGATCCACTCCCGCGTGCGCTGCAGTGCCTCCTCAAGGTGGTAGACGCCGAGATCCGCCCACGGGATGGCGGAGGTCGACGACGCGGACGACGCCGTGGCGGGGCCTGCAGAGGGGGGCGCGGCGATGTGGCTGGACGGCGCTGCGTACGCGGACCCCGCCATCGCCATCGCCGAGGGCAGCGCGCCCGCACGGCTGCCCAGGGGGGCGGGCGACGTGCCCTCGTACAGCACGCTGATCACCTCGCGCTCCGCCGCAGCACCGACCGGGCCGGCGACGGGCGACGCGGCAGACGCGGAGCTGCCGCCGTCCGCGCCGCTGCGGAGGCGGAGCAGCGCGGCGGCGTCGGCGGCGCTGCGCCGCTGCTGCTGCTGCTGCCGTGCGGCCTCGCACACGAGAAACCAATCTAGGTCTGCCTCCGTGCGCATCGGACGCATCGCCCCGAGGGCCCGCGCTGCGCCCTCCGCAGCGCTCGCCAGCCCCGAGTGCTTCTCGATACCACCACCAGCCACAGCCGCAGCCGCAGCCGCAGCGGCAGAGCGTCGCGCCCATCCGGGAACGGCGATGGTGGAGACGTCGCGGCGCAGCGAGGATGCACCGCCGGTGCTGCTGCGGTGGCTGCTGTCCGCACTCATCGCGTGCAGGCGGGTGGCCGACGCACTGGAGAGCGGCGCCGGAGGCGGCGATGCTCTTGCCGCTGCGTGAAGGAGCACCACCAAGGCCCCGCTCGCACACGCGGCGTAGAGGACCCAACCGCGCATGGCGTCTCCCCATGTCTCCTCCACCACCTCCACGAGCACTTCGTCGATCCAGACGTGGCGGACGGGCCGCGGGTGGTACCACATCGCGACGGTCATGCAGAACCACGCCGCGGCGAGGGCGCCGGTGAGCAGCTTGAGCTGGTGGGCGCGCTGTGACCACGTGCTGCGGCCGCCACGCAGCTGCCGCTCCACCTCCAGCAGCGTGCGCCGCTGTGAAAGACGCATGGGAGAGGCGTGCGGCGCACACACACACGCGTGCACGCACGAGCTCGTAGCGAATGGGGAACTGCTCTGCGTGTCTGTATGGACACGTGTTCTGAGTGCGTGTCGATGTGTGTCCGAGCCGCGTGTTTTGAGGAGAGCGGAGGAGCACAAGAGTGCCCACTGTGTTTATTTGCGTGTGCAGGTCAACACGCGCGTGTGTGTGCGTGTGTGTGTGTGTGTGTGGAAGTCGAACGGTTGGGCGGGGGGGGGTTGTCGAGGATAAGCCAATCGAAAAGGGGGCGCAAATGGGAAAAAAATGAACGCAACACAGGCAACATCAGCCCGCATCCGCGCACATGGATGGGATGGGAGGAGTGGGTGGGGCAGTCGCAGCGCCGTGGCAGCCTTGCCCCAGCTCAGGCACGGCGGAGGCCAGAGAAGGAGGGCGAACACGCAGAAGCATGCGCAAGGGGAGGAGGGCCACGCGAGACCCGGTACACGCCATCACGTAACGCGGTGACGCACAAGACACGCTCAGCCTCACACACCCACACGCACACAAACGCACACGTGCCTCACAACGCGCAGGTGTGGTGTCTCTCTCCCGACTCGCCTCCACCACTACCACCACCACCTCTACGAACCTCACCGCAGTCACAGCACGGGATGGGCCGTGCGAGTCTCGCGGCACCAACGTTCGACGCGCTCTTGCGCGTTGCAGCAGTGGATACGGTGCCACCGATCCCGTGCCCGGCTGAACACCGTCGACCTCTCGTGTACGTCTTCCGTGTTCCCTTTTTCTTTTCGTTCGACGCACGCAAGCACGAGCACGCACGCATACACGCACGCACACATACACACACACACACACATCAAGATGAAGAAAGAAAGCCCAGGAGTGGTGTGGAGCTGGGGAGGAATCGAGGGGTGTGCGGGCTCCCTGCACCACCACCCCCCCCCTCCCTCCCCCTCACGCGTGCACAGGAAGACCGGGGAACAAAAACCAAGAACAAACGACTCGCAAGTGGAGGGACAGGAGGAGAAGGCGCGGATCGACTCGCGTGGAAGGAGAAGCGGTGGGGACGCGGCCAGCAAGCGAGGCACGATAGGGAGACCTTGGATAGAGTCAGCAGGGGGGAGGAGGGCGTGCGGGCGTGGCAGCTCGACCGCTCTTCTCCTCCTCCTTCCCGTCCCCCCCCCCGTCGCCGGCGCGCCCTTCCACGCTGTCACAGCTTCTCTCCTCCTCCTCCTCCGCATTGATTGCGATCTGCACATTTTGCTTGCACTTCTCATCTCTATTATAGCTCACCGCTGGCCGTGATCTTCACCGACTTGGCCGGGCGGTCGCCGCGGCTGGTCTTGGTCTTCTCGATGCGGCGCACCACATCCATGCCGTCCAGCACCTTGCCGAAAACAACGTGGCGCCCATCAAGCCACGAGGTGGCCGCGGTGGTGATGAAGAACTGCGAGCCGTTCGTGTTGGCGCCCGCGTTGGCCATCGACAGCGCGCCAACGAAGTGCTTGATGTTGAAGTTCTCGTCGGCGAACTTGGCGCCGTAAATGGACTTGCCACCCGTGCCATCGAAGTTCGTGAAGTCGCCGCCCTGGATCATGAAGTTCTGGATGACGCGGTGAAAGATGGAGTTGGTGTAGCCGAAGCCCTGCTCGCCCGTGCACAGGGCGCGGAAGTTTTCCGCCGTCTTGGGCACGTCCTTGCCGAAGAGGCCCATCGTGATGCGGCCGATGGGCTCGTCGCCGATGGAGACGTCGAAGTACACCCGCGACGTCACCTCGGGCTCCGGCGCGGCGTTCAGCGTGGCCACGGTGCAGAGCACCACCGCCACGATGGCGAGCACTGCGACAGCGCGCATCACGAACCGGAAAGGAATCCTGCGACGGAGCGACGTGGCTGGAAGGCAGGGGTGGGAAGGGGGGGAGGACGGAGCTACGCGCGCGAAGGTGTCCGTTTGCGTGTGTGTGTGTGTGTGTGTGTGTGTGTGTATGAGGGGGGGCGGGAGCGTAGACGAGAAGAAAAACGAAGAGACAGGGATGTGGATGTGAAAGCTGCAGAGCGGCGGGAGGGTGGCGGGAGAAGCCCGTTTGAGGGGGTGGGAGAGGAGGGGAGGGGAGGGCGTGGGTGGAGCGGGAGAGGAGCCGACGCGGCCGATGACGAATGGGGAGCTCGGGGAGCAGGTGCCACCCCGCGATAGCAGTACGGTGCGTGCAGGCGGCACAAACGGACAGTAAGCGCGTGTGTAGCAGCAGCAGCAGCAGCAGCAGCTGTGGCGCACAGCGACGGGGGGTGGAGTGAAGGGGAGGAGAGGTCGGCGACGCACGATGAGCCTCCTCCACCTCCCTACACTGCCTACAAGCACTACGACGGGCCCAGACACACACGCAGACCACAGTTCGCACCTTGAGCGGTTCTTGCGCACAAGGGTGACAGGCCTCGAGTGCACCAGGTCGGTGCTGCTGCGTGCTCTCGCAGCTGCAACCTGCATCTTGTGCTATTCCACTCCTTTTTCTTCTTCCAAGAGGGAGTCGAGGCGTGGAAGGACGCACCGAGAAGACCACCAACGTGGTCCAGAGGGCGGGTCGGGGAGGGGGAGCGGCAGACGCACACAGGCGGAGGAGGAGAGCACCGATCCAGTGCGCGCGTGCCTGTGTGCGTGTGTGTGTGTGGGAAAGAGACACAACTAGAGAGAGATAGATCGAGGTGGCCGTCGCTGCAGCAGGACCGTGTCGGAGTCGTGGGTGGAGGAGCCGGGGGGCTGCGTTGCAGTCGAGCACACCATACATCACCCCCCAAAGACACACAAACACACACACACACGCCCTCGCGCCCACCGGCACCAAAGGACGTCCCGCACCCATACTCGCACGCGCAGAGAGCGAGATACGCGGGGACGAGCGGCTTGAGCTGACCCGAACACGCGCCTTCCCCTTTCCCCCCGTGTGTGTGTGTGTCTGTGTGTGGGGGGGGAGGGGGGGGAACGGCTGGCGCGCGCCAGAACAGAACTCGTGTTGCTGCTCATGCTGCTCGATGCAGACAGTAGCGGTGTTCGTGTACATGAACAAACAAAAAGCGGAAGAAGAGAGGCACGCGTGCGCGCAGACACGACAGCTCTGCGGGCCGATGCGTGTGGCTGTGCGTGTGTGCGTCTTCTGGTCGAGAGAAAAATAGTTGCAAGGATGGGAAAGCGCCGTGTTGCTTCCCGGGAGAGAGAGGAGGAGGAGGAGAGCGAGCGATGAACGGGGTGCAGGCTTCGCGGGCCCGATCAGGGGTGAGAGCGCGTGTGTGCCTGTGTGTGTGCGCGTCGTGAGCGAGTACTTGGGGAAGGGGGATGTCGGTCACGCAGTCCCTCACGAACGCGCGGGGCTGCCGCCCGATTTACCGGCGCCGCCCTTGCCGTGACGACCCGGGGCGGCGGCGCGCTGCTGCTGACGCTCCTCCTCCCCCGCAAGACGTGTGCGCACCGCCATGCTGACGACCCCCAACACGTTCTTGCCCTTCCCATCGCCGCCGTCACCCCAAAAATCGTCCGTCGGCGTGTGGTACAGCAGCAGCGCGGTCTGCGTGTTCAGCAACACCGCCCGTGCCGCATCGTTCTGCTTGAACTTGAGGTACGTGCCGAGCAGCATCACGTCCACCTTCACCTTGTTCCAGTTGCTGCGCTGGTACCCCTCCGCCTCGGCGGCCTTCACGAGCCGGTCCAGCGACCACACCGTCGTCGCCTCCGCCATCCACTGCTCCGCCGGCGAGCCCTTGAAGCGCTCGCACAGGAAGTAGTGGTGCAGCGAAGGGTACTGCACGTGGCGCACGACCAGCGGGCTGGGAGAGAGCGGACTGAGCAGGCCGTACTGGGGGTCGTGGACCTCACAGAAAGTCACGATGTTCGCCTTCTTGGAGGACGACGATGCCTTGGCGGTCATGGGTACGCGTAGATCGGGGTTTGGGGGGGGGCGGGGAGGGCAACTGTGGTGATGCTATTCGGTGTGTGTGTGTGTGTGTGTGTTTAGTGTCACCACCACATTATGTGGGGCCACAAGCACAAGAGGGAGCGGTCGAGGTGCGGGATGAGAGGAGGAGGAGGGGGGCGTGTAGGGGAGCGCGAGGGAGACGACGGGGGGGGGTGCGCCACGTGGACCGGCGACTGCGGCACAGCCCCAGCCGCACCGGCAGGACGTTGCCTCTGCGGTGGATGCGTGTGTGCTCCCATGGCAGAACAATGAAGCCGCGCGTGGCACCCTCCCCCCCCTGGCGCCACATGCAGCTGGAAGGAGAGAGCATCGCGCGGGCGGCCCTGCAGTGTGTCTCCCTTCCCGACTCACTGGCATCACGTCACACATCGAGTTACGACCCCCAACAACGGAGTGTGCCATCGCCACTTCGCTCGTTGCAGCTCAGCGGGTGCCCGAAGAACGGGTGTCTGCGGCGCCATTGCATGGCACCCGTGCAGAGTGGGCTGCGTGTGCAACGGCGCTCTTTGTTTGTGGCCGCTTTCTCTTCTTCTCGTGGGTCGCTTTCCTCGTCAACACGCGGTGTGTCACGCGAACACGCGAACACGCGTACGCAGCCACACACACACACACACAGAGAGAGAGAGAGACGCACACACACACGCGGGGATAGAGGGCGGGGCTGAAGCGCATCTGTTCAACCACACACACACACACACCAACACACACACACACACCAACACGCAGCTCCACGCGGGCACGCGCCAGGCATCCTCCTCTCACCCACCCTCACAGCCCTCCAGCGAGGCACCTCTCCTGCACATCGCCGACGTCGATGCGGCACCCAGCGAGGCTCCTTCGGCACCGAACACCAAAGCAGCGAACAACAAGAAGTACACCATGGCACACACACACACAAGAGAGAGAGAGCGGGGGAAAGCGGGGAGCTGGTGGAGGGAGGAGAGGGAGGAGAAGCGTGCGTGCGTGCGTGGCGGAGCCGGCGCGCATTGCAGGAGCGCAGCCCGCGAGCTCTGGGAGGTGGACAGGAGCGGGGCGGTACAGAGAAAGAGCCACTTGAAGTTCCTCGCTGAAAGCGCTACCCATGACGGGGAAGGCAACAGGGGCGCCTTCACCTCGCGCCGCACCCCGGCCCCACGCCGCCACTCCTCGCGCCGCGTCTGTACTCCGTCTAGGGATGCTTCACTCTGCCTTCCCCACCCCGCACCGGCCGGGAACGAAGCCAACCCCCCCCCCTCATCGGGCGTTTGACAAGAACTCGATCCAGCATGACTTCCAGGCAATCCACTCGCGCGCCTCCACGCTCACACACACACACACACACATCGGGGCAGACGGCAATAACGGAACAGACAAAGGAGAAAGAGAGACATGCGAAGTTGAGCCTCTTCAGTCCTTGCGCAGCTCGAACGTCTCGCGATGCACCCCATCGGCGGAGATGACGTAGAAGACCACCGCGTCGCCTGTGTAGATGTCGCGCTCTGCCGCGCCGGTGAAGGCGTTCTTGAGCATGGCCAGCGCGGCCTCCTTCGTCATCTCCGGTGGCGCCTGCCCGGTCATGTGCTGGCGGTTGATAAGGCAGTCCAGCAGCGGCTCCACAAAGCTGGCGGCGCTGCCGCGAGTGCCGTACAGGAACGGCTCGGTCGAGCCCACCGCGTCATAGCTGTAGCACACCCCGTGGCCCTGCTCATCCAGGCCGACGATCATGTTGAAGGTGTAGTACGGAAAAAAGCGGCGGTTGTACAGCATCGTGGACATGAGCTGCGCGATCGCCTTGGTCGGCGGCACCTTCCCGCCGTTGTTGTACTTGTACCACTTCACGCGGTACTTGAGCATCTGCTGCAGCTGCAGGCGATCGGCCTGCATGCCGTTGCTCGCCATGTACGTCTGCGGCGTCAGCTGGAACAGCTTGCTCTCGTCATGGCGGGTGTGCAGGCAGAAGTCGCCGTTCAGGCGGGTGTCCCCGGCGAGGATGACGAAGTCCTTCCCGGCGATGGCCGCCGTCGTGCCCCCGTTGTCCTGGTACGGGCTCCACTGGTGCTGCTTCGCCCCCTGCTGCGGCAGCGTCAGCGCGGAGCTGGCGAGCTTCTTGGGGTAGTAGTTGTGGCCGTACTCGGCGTGGTCCTCGATCATCTTGGCGGTTGGGGTGTGTTTGTGCGTGTGTGTCTGTGTGTGCCTTTCGCAGTGGAGTGTTGCCACGCAGGAGTCTAACAGCGTGGCGAGGGGGGGGGGCGGAGAGGGGAGGAAGGGGGGGTGTATAGAGGAACAACTGGATGCTGCGCGTGGGCACGGCGAGGAGAGAGGGGAGGTGGGCTCTGCAAGACTCTGTGGTGTGACACACACACACACGGGGTGCGAGCGGTGGAGTGACGTGAAAGGCGGGGAGGACAAAAAAGGGGGAAAGAGAGATCGAGAGTGAAGTGAAGTGCATTCAAGGTGGTCGCAGCAGCACTCTCCACATCGAGCGATGCACGTCGCGCTGGCGGAGCGCCGCCGCGGAGGCGATCGCGTGCAGTATCACGAGAGTGACGAGGCATGAGAGGCACGCGGCGTGCAGGTCGCTTGCGTACACACGCTGCGACCCCCTAGTACTTCCCCGTTTGCTCGCAGCGTCAGCAGCGGAACTTGCCGAACGTGACACGTGCGCCTCTGAAGCTTCTTCTTCCCGTGCCTCTGCATAAAACGTGATCCAACAACTCCAGCAGTACACAACACACACACGTAAGCGCCACAGCGCGTACGCGGTCACCCATACGCTGCGTGATGACAAGAATAGCTCGATCACGCTCACCGGCTTCGCAGCCTGGCAGCGTTCCGTGATAGCGGTCCAGCCTCACAGGTGCGCCGCCTACTCACACACAAGGAGCTGCTGCCCCTCCTCTCTCTCGCCGCCTCTGCGTCGCCTGCTCAGAGAGCAGGGCGGTTGCGCAGCGTATCGTCCAGCTTCGCCTGCGCCGCCGCCTCGCGCTCCCGCTCCTCGACACGCTTGCGATAGTGCGCGCGTGCCGACTCGCACGCGGCGCACGTGTCGCCGCGCTGCAGGATGCGCTTGACCTGCTGCGACGCCTCGAAGAAGAGCATCGAGAGGAACACAAGCGCCGTGCCGGCCCACATCCAGTAGTTCTGCGATCCCTCGTGGAAGCCAAAGTCGCGCGTGTTGAAGATCTCCCACGGCCGCTCACGTGGCCGGCGACTCTTGGGCAGCCGCACCAACAAGCGCGCACTGCGGCGAAGCATCGGCAGCCGCCACGTCGATCGATGCTGGTGGGCGACGTCAGCGTCTAGCTCTAGGGAAGTGCAAGGTGCGTATGTGTGTGTGCGTGTGTGTGTACGTGAAGGAGAGTGGGAGGGAAGACGGTGCGCGAGGGGGGGGGGGGGGCGAGGTCGCGTAGTTCTCACATACAACTGCGCTAGCAACCTGGCCTAGTGCGCGACGCGGGAGTCACCTGCACGTTGGTGTTCAGTTCGTGCAGACACACGCACAGATACACACGGGCGCGCTTCTGCGAGAAGCGCGCGATCGAGGTCCGGGGTCTGCGCTCCCGAGCCCCCTTATAACACGTGCATCCACGTTGCTGTTGGTCATTCGCGGGCTAACACCTGTCACACGATGAAGTGCGCGCGTCGTGACACGATGACGAGAACGTTCCCCAAACAGACCTCACCGCGTGGGGCCCGGTGTGCGCGAGGACGTGTGAGACTGAAAAAGGGGAAGAGAGCACCCGCTCGTGCGCTGCGCTACTTCATGTTGTAGAAGGGCAGGGACTCGGTGAAGAAGTTGGCGTAGGCCGGGTCGGCGCAGAGTCGCTCGCACGCGCGCAGCACCGCGCCGTTGGTGGGGCGTCGCTCGAACACCATCAGCGTGCGTTCCTCGAACTGCAGCGGCGTGAAGAGCGGGCTGCCGTGCTTGAGGTCGTCCGTGGCGGGGCGCAGTCGCATGAGTGGCTGAGAGGGCTTCTTCGGGTTGAAGAAGAGCACCGACTCGAGCGGGTCGGCAGCGCCCTTGCCCTGGTTGATCACCACCACCTCAGCAACGAAGTCATCGGCGTGGCACGGGAAGGACGGGTGGGCGTGGGCGACGATGGCGCTGGACCAGTCAAGCGACGCCATCGCCGCCCGCTGCGTGATGTCCAGCGCGGAGGAGAAGGCGACGCGGTAGAGGTCGCGGGTGCGCAGGCGGTGCAGGATGCGCTGGGCCTCGGCGAGCTGCGGGTCCTCGCTCGCCCCAATCGCCTCAAGAATCCAGTCGCCCAGCCGCAGGAAGAGCACGTCGTCCTGCGCGCACTCCACGAGGGTGTGCCCGCCAACCTTGAAGTGCGGGGCGGCGGCGTGGATGATGTCGCCGATCATGTGCCCAATCGCCTTGGTCACCTGGTGCTGGTACACGTTCTTGTGCAGCTTCGCCCGCAGCGTGAAGATCTCGCGCAGGGAGAGGGCGAGCTTCTGCTCGAAGGCGAGCTGCCACTGCCCGCCCTCGCACACCATGCGGGCGGAGTGGAAGAGGCGGTGCACGCGGACGTCGACGGTGGGCTTCCCGAAGCAGCACATGGAGTCGCGAATGAAGTAGTCGAGCCGATCCACGTCGATGCCATTGCGCTTGTTGCTGATGATCTCGCCGTACGTGATACCCGGCATAGATCTGCCCCGCATCAGACCGACCACGACGTCGACGTGCGTCTGCGGCACGAGCTCGCTGAGCACGCGCCGCGCGATCTTCTCCGACATGTCCTCGTGATTGAACTCAATGCCGCAGCGACCAGAGACGACATCTTCGAACAAGTGAGAGAAGGGGCCGTGCCCAACGTCGTGGAAGAGCCCGGCGAGCATGCCGAGCTCGATGTCCACCTCACTCAGTCCAAGGTCGGGCTGGTGGTGCTGGAAGTTCAGCAGCAGCGTGCGGGCCATGTGGGCGACACCGATGCTGTGCTCGAAGCGGGTGTGCACGGCGCCGGGGTACAGGAAGGAGGACGCACCGAGCTGGTGCAGCGTGCGCAGGCGCTGGAAGGCCGGCGTGTCGATCGCGGCCACAACGAGCGGCGGGAGGCTGATGTGCTCGTAGATGCGGTCTAGTATCGTCACCTCCCGCGTGCGGGGACTGCGGCGCAGCATCGTGATGCGTACCGGCGTTTTGGTGTGTGACCGTGTGTGACCGTGTGTGTGTGTGTGTGTGTATGTGTGTGTGTCTCCCCGCTATGGGGAGGGAGCCTAATGATGGTAAGGGGCAGCAAACAAGCAAACAAAGAAGGAGCGCAACGGCGTTGCGCTGCACGTGGTCTATGCAGAGTCTTCTATTCGTGTGTGTGTGTGTGTGTGTGTGTGTATGCCGATAGAGGTTGTCGCGTTGCTCCCCACTCCCTCTTCGCTTCTCTTCACGTGTGGCACTCGTTGTCAAAGCCGGGGAGGCACACTCGTGAGGACGGCGTAGTGCACTGTGCGCGCTCCGGTGGCCCTCTGCGCGTCGCGGATCTGCCCTCGATCACGTCGTGGACATCAGCATCGCATCGCACACATGTGTGTGTGTGTGTGTGCGTTCGTGTTTGAGGGCAAAAAGGAAGGAAGAGGAGTTGAGGATCGTGTTACTACGATGGCCGGCTCGCAAGAAGGCAGCAGCCATTGCTGATGATGGCGTTGCTCGCGCCCCCACACACACACGACAACTGGAGTTGAGTCACGCAGAGCATGCAGACTCGCACGAGCCCCCTCCCCCCCCCCTCGCTGTGCCGCCGCTGCCGCTCCAGGTGCTGCTGGTGCTGAACCCATGCACGAGCGATAGTCACATGCGCCGCGGAGCGGGACACGGAGCACAACAAACGCGCCTAGGCACCACACCCCTGGGGAAGGAGGGATCTGCGGGAGACACGGAAGGAGACTTTAGGTGCTGATGTTGTTCATTGTGGTCTGCCTGCGCTGCTGATGCAGCAAGGGTTATAGTGACGCCGTTACGCGAGGTGGTAGATCCAACTTACCCTTTAAACACAACCACAAGCCCGTGACCCCCCCCCACACACACACGCACACACACACGCGCACAACTGCACGCACAGGTGGGCTGCGGCAGCCAAGCGCTTGCACGTTGTTCCACGTTGTCGAAGGAGGCAGCCGGCAGCGGCAACATGGGTCGACGGGAGGGGGAGAGAGAGCGGGCGCGC
>JASAOO010002904.1:0-13159 GCA_030849075.1 Zelonia costaricensis | reverse complement strand
ACGCAGCAGACGCCGCAGCGCTGCCGCACACACGACGAGCGAACATGGTTGCGGGAGGCGAAGAGGAAAATGTAGAAGGTACGAAGACTTCGGTGAAAGTCGAGAGGTGCGCGTTGTGAGTTCGCCGAGTCAGGTGGGTATCTTTTTGGGTTTACCGTTTTTTTTTATTTTTGAGCGTGTCAGAACGCGGTGACGAACACCAGAGTGGCGGATGAAGGTGCCTTAGTTATCTCTGTGATGTGAAGAGAGGGAAAGGGAGGGAGAAGAAAGGTGGGGCTGTGATGCCGTGGACTGGACGCACGAGTAGTGACCGACGCGGAACACCTCAACGTGCCAACGATGTGGTTAACGGAGGCAAGTGAATACGGTCGAAATTCGTAAGTGGCGCTTGCAGGCAATTGTGGTAATAGTCGTTTTAGAAAGAAGAAAAAGAGAAGATGAAAAGGGTGTGTGTGTGTGTCGAGGGCGTACGGGGGGTGGAGGGGGGTGGTGGTGAGATGGGGAGCAAGGTGAAGCTGTGTTATCTCTGTGATGGGGAGGCGGCAGTGTGACGGATGGAAAGGTTGGGGGAGGGGCGTGCGAGGGGGGAGAGAGTGAAGAATCATAGGCGGAGCGAAGCAGCCAGGGGACTCGGACTGACACCGAGCAAAACTGGCAAAGATGGAACCGCGGCGGAGTCCTTGTGTGTGTGGGTGGGTGGGTGGGTGCCATGGCAGACCGAACGGCCTGTCGGATGAACACACAAAGAGTGGCGATTCTAGTTGTGAGGAGACGGCGACTACCGTTCCACGGTATCGGCGCTTCTCGCGTCCGCGTGCTTTCGAGCTAGGCTGCTGCTTGGCGTGGTGTACTCCGACTACCCCTGCACGACGCTCGGAGCAAGGCGTGCCTGTGACCAGACGTCCGCGCACCACTACTGTCGTCAAACAAGAAAGCGGACGCTGAAGACCTTTTTCCTTTGCTCTGAGGTGGATTGTCGCGCATTCTTGATTGTCAGTGTTGTTATGAGAACCCCAGAGTACGATCCACCGTGCTCGTCCGCCTCCTTCCTCTCCCTTATCGCCTGCGCAACCAACGAGCACCACGAACCGCAGCACACCGAGCATCGACATCAGCCGCGTGACACACAGCAGGAATACACGGTTGCTCGCGTCTGCTGCAGACTTCACAGGAGAGGCAGAGCTGACGTGCCCGCGTGCTGCTTCCACAGCGTTGCGCGATGTGATTGCGCACGAAATAGTAGAAAACAAAACAAATACAATGTCACCAGACGCGTTGACGACACCCGAGCCGTGCGCAGCGCGCGACGCGTGTGCAGACGCGGTGCGCCGATAACAAACGGAGAAGCGACCGGTGCGCCTTGGCGGCTGTGAGAAAGGAAGACAAAGGCGAGGAGGAGGAAGAGGCGAAGAGATGCCGCTGGGATGAGAGGAGCCCAAAAGCTAATCAAATAAAGAAAAGAAAGTGAAGGAGCTGTGCCGAGTCGCGGAGGTGGCAGAGCAGCTGGAAAGCGCTCGTTGCGGGTACCACTCGATTGTCTGTGCGGTTTGTGTGTGTGTGTGTGTGTGTCTCCGTGTTTGCGAGCCGCTTTCGTTCTCGCCGAGTAACTACCGCTGCCGTAGCGCTGAGCGCTTCCGCTTTGCCCCCCCCCCCCCTCTGCGCCGGTGTGGCGAGCGGGGGGAGCTGGCCGTATCTTCCGGCCTCGCATGAAACAGCGGCGTCGACACACGAAACGGGCTCACCTACACGACTGGAAATAGAAGAACTCTAAACACGGCCATTTTTTGTTGTCGTTTCTTTGCTGAGTGCCGAGAGGGTGGCTGTACGCTGAGCGTTGCTCGGACGCGCTCCCCCTACTGGTCGGTTCTAGTTCTCTCCCTCTCCGTCTCTTCGCGTCTGACCTCACAGGGGGATGTTGGCCATCGTCTCCTTGACCTTGACGGCGAAGTACTCGGCGAGGTCCTCCATGTCCTTCTCGGTGAGACCTGGGTAGGCCAGGGCGATGCGGAGAAGCACCTTGCCGTCCAGCTCGTGGTGCACAATCATAGCCCGCCGCTCCTCCTCAGCGACACTCAGAAGCGCGTAGTTGCGCTTGTTGGCGGCGTCGTCCGCTTTGATGCGGAGGCAGACGAGACCAAACTTCGGCTCGACCGGGAACTCCACCAGGTCGCCGAGGTTCGCGGCGAGGAGGTCGTGCAGGTACCGGGCGAGGGCGCACTGGCGGCGGATGGTAGATTGCACGCCTTCAAGCCCCATGTACCGCAGCGTCGTGTACACCTTCAGGGCGCGGAAGGGGCGGCCCATGCCAAGGTGGTAGTCCTTGAAGTCGACCACGGCGTTCGCCTCGGTGTACTTGTTGGCCAGGTACACGTCGGTTGCGTTGAGCGACGACACGACGTGCTTGCGCTCGCGGAAGAAGAAGAAGGAGGCGTTCGTCATGAGGCTGAACCACTTGGAGCCGTTGATGAAGATGGAGTCCGCTGCCTCGAAGGCGGGCAGCAGCGGGGCCCGCATCTCGGGGCACACCGCCGTGGCACCCGCGTAGGCGGCGTCGAGGTTGAACCACATGTCGTGGTCGCGGCACACCGCCGCGATGCCGGCAAAGTCGTCCGTGGCGCAGACGCCGGTGGTGCCGTAGTTCGCGGAGACGAAGCACGGGATGAGCCCGGCCGCGACGTCGGCCGCCACCGCCGCACGGAGGTCATCGCCGTGCACCGGGCAGTTGCCGCCCGCTTCGCGCCGCGTTGCGAGCTTGCGGACGTGCCAGATAGAGAGGATGCGGGACGCCTTCTCGACGCAGAAGTGCGCCTGGTCGCTGATGTAGCAGACCAGCTTGCCAGACGCGACACTCTTCTCCTCGTTGGTGGCGAACCTGTCCAGCGCGCGGTTCTTTGCCGCGAGCAGCGCCACCACCGCGGCCTCCGACGCCGTGGGCTGCAGCACGCCCCCGCCGGTGCCCTCCCACGTCATCGCCTCCGGCATCCCAAACGCACGCGCCAGCCAATCCGTGACGATCGTCTCGAGCTCGCTGGCGGCCGGACTGGCCATCCAGTTGAAGCCGGGCTGGTTGAACCCGCTGGCGACGGTGTCGCCCAGCAGTGCAGCTGGAGAAAGCTGCGCCGGGAACCAGGCGTAGAAGTCGGGGTGCTGCCAGTGCGTCATGCCAGGCACGATGTTGGCCTGGATGTCGTCCAGAATGCCCGCGAAATCCATGGAGCCGTTCTGCGGCGCTGCCTTGTCAGTGATGCGCTTCTTCAAGTAACCGGGTTGCACCGCGGGGGCCGCCGGCATCGCGCGGTTCTTGAGGGAGGCGTGGTAGTCGGCGATGAAGTCGATCACGCGGTGCCCCTCGGCGCGGAACTTCTCCCAGTCCATCGCCTCCGGGATGGGTGGGAGCGGCGGGCACGTCGGACGCATGGGTGAGCTGCGACGTCACGGGAGCGCGGAGAGAGAAAAGAAGGAGTTCGAGAGAGAACGCCGCGGGGCCTCGTCGCTGAAGCGTTTCTGCAGGCTCCTAATGGTGCGTCTGTGTGTGGGAGTGTGTGTGTGTGTGTGTGTTTGTGCCTGTTTGATGCGGAAAGGTGAGGCTGCACAGCACGTGGATGGGGGACGGCGTGAGTGAGAGCTGGGAAGGATGGAGAAGAACAGAGCAGCGCAGAACACTGCCAGAACCGGAGCGGGCGTACGCGCAAGAGAATAAAAAGGAGATGAGTCTCTTACCGGTAGGTCAAGTTGGCGTTTCCTTCTATTGCCTCGTTTGCTACTGTGGTGTACCGGATAATGTTAGAGAGCCTGTTCCAGCAGCAGCTGGCCGTGGACGGAGGAGGGAGGACGGAGGTCAAGCAAGCCGTTTGACGTCACGGGAAAGCGTGCAGTCCGTCAGTGGGCACGTCTGTGTGGTGGGGGGGGGGGGGTTGCGATAGTGCTGTTGTTGGTGGTTTCGCTTTGTGCGGGCCAGCTGTCGAAGTGGTGCGAAAAGACACGTTGAGCAGCTGTGGAGGAGAAAGTCGAGCACCGGCACGCGAGGCGACTCGAGCGGGAAATAGAAGTGCTGGGGAGCGTAGGTGAACCGCACAGTGGGCTGGCAGTGGGCAATTTATGTTGTGCGCGTACGTGTCCGTGTGTGTTGCCGCACCGGCAGTCAGCGAGGTGAACGCAAGACAAGAAGAGGAGGTGAAGCGTGATAGTGAAGGAGAAGGCAAGCAGGACAAACGCGAATGAAAAGAAGCTGCGCCACGGCGAGCGTTGGCGTCGACGTACTTGTCAACCACACTCGACGGAAGTCGGAGAGCACCAAAGCCCAATTCAGCTCTTCACCAGTCAGCAGTGAAGTGCTGAGACCTCTGGCGGTTCCCTGAATCCGTGTGCACGCAGTGCCAACCGTCAACGGCCGTGTGCTACACTACGCAGAATTGTCATCTGCTTTGGGGTGTTGTCCTTTTCTTTTCTGTCTGTGGCGCAGGTCGCGCAGCCTGAGATCCATTCAAGTCTAACTCTACAGCGGTAAACTAGGCGAGTAGCCGCCCCACGCACAGCCTCCACGCGCGAGTGCAGAGACGCGAACAAATAAAAAGAAGTAACACGGTGGTAGACCTCTGCGCGCACGCATCCACACACCTTTGTTGTTGTTCTTCTTCCTTTGCCGCTGCAGCCCTCACGCGGGGACGGCGACCACCTGTGAGGTGCCGCAGTTCGGGGCGCAGAAAGACATCCACGCCGTGCCCTGCGCCAGCGCCACCGCCGTCACCTCCGTCTCGGCGGCCAACACCGAGGCGGCCCCCGCACTGAACCCGCCGTGCCCGTCCGAGGCGCCAGTGCCGCCGCTCTGCCGCGGCGGCCGAAGCAGCGTCTCAGCCGACCAGTACACGGTCGGGTCCGGCACGTCGGCCGTGTCGATGAGAGCGAGGCGGCCGGCAAGGTCCCCGGCAGCGATGCGGCCCCGCTCCATCGCGACGCATCGCACGGGCGACCGCCGCGTGCTCATGCCGAACGCCTGCTCCCGCTGCGGCCCCTCCGTGCAGCGCAGCGTAAAGACGCGCCCGGCGACGGTGCCGACGCACACCTCCGACGTGTCCGGCGCGGTGGCGAGGCACGTGATCTGGTCGGGCAGCGAGAGCACCGAGCTGGGCGCGCTGCGGTAACGCGTGTCGTACAGGAGCACCTTGCCATCGTAGGTTGCGACCGCGAACGTGTGCGGGTGCAGGGGCGCGGCCGCGACGGCGCGGCCCGGTGCGGGGTTCTCCAGGGTGGCGCGAAGCTGCGACCGCTCCACGTCGATCACAGCCGCGCCGTGGTCGGTGCACGTGAGCAGGCAGCTAGGCAGCCCCGCAATCTCCGACAGCGACCGAATGGGCAGCGCGTCGGGGGCGGTGTAGCACGACGTCAGAGCGCGCGAGCGCCGGGACACAACCGTGACACTGCCGGACGACGCGCCGACGGCGAAGAACTGGCCTGCGTTGAAGAAGCAGGCGGACATGAGGGGCTCGTCGCCCATGATGCGGTAGGGGTAGCTCTCCACGCTGCTGGCCGACAGTCCGGAGGCCAGGTTGGCGCCGTAGAACTCATCGTCGAGGTTAAAGATGTGGGTGCCGTTGAGCACCGTCGAGACGAGGCACGACGCGGTGGCGGCGTCGTAGCGGATGGATGAGACCCTCCCAACCACCTCCAGCCGGCACGCCGTCTTGGCAGGCGGCTCGTACGTGTCGCACATCCTCCGCAGCGTGGCTGTTGTAGTTGTTTGGAGTGTGTGTTGTTGATGTGCCGATGCTGCGACGTGGCAGCAGATGTGCCGTTGAGGGGGGCTACGGAGCGAGTAGCAAGGCGGTACCGCGAGGCAATGCACGCTGCGCTTCTGGCGACACGTGAACTGCACAGAATCGAGCCCCGTGACGGAGTTTCGCAGCGGTGGAAGGGAATGCAGGTGAGCGAGACGATGGTGGAGTACGTCGATGCAGGCATTGGGAGAAGTGGTGGCGAAAGGAGCCCGCGGCGGCGTGTGTGTGGGACGGGGGGGAGAGGGAGGGGAGTGGAGAAGGCGAGAAAGCGACTCAGAGAAGCCGCGCACCCCGGAAGTGGAGGGTGCACCGCGTGATGCAACGCCAGTGCTGAGCGCAGCCGTCTCGTCGCTCCAAATAAGACGCGTGTCCTGTTTGAGATCCTCCTTCCCGTTCGTCCCTTCGGTCTGGGTGTTTGGTGTTTGTGTGTACCGGTGTCTTTGTGTGTGTGTGTGAACAACAACAGCGACAACTGGAGCAGCAGACAGTTGAAGTCGCCCATACCGCCAAAAGCGCGCTTTCAAGCGCACAGAGCACAGGGGCGAGCAGCGCCGCGGGGTGACAGCGGGGCGTCCTCCTCCCTCTGCCAGCCGTCTTGCTTCTGTGCGTCGCAGCGACGAGAGACGCACAACACCGGCGCAAGCGGCGCGCGTGGCCTGCGCTGCATGCGCGCACAAAGTCACAGAGCGGCAGAAGCGCCTTGCTGCGACGTAGTTACCCCCGTCGCTGGTGCCGTCGCCGCAGCCTGCGCCGCCTGCCGGTGCTGGGCCCGAAGCTTCAGGAACTTGGCAGGGTACAGCAGGAGGCCAACCGCCGCGCCGAGGCCGACGGCAACCGGCACGTGCACCTGCCCAAACGCAAAGAAGCACTTCACGTTCAGCCTCACAAACTCGCGCCGGCGCAGCTTCCACGTCGGCTCGTTCACGATGGCCCAGAGGCCTGGGTAAAACAGGTGCGACCCGACGAGGCAGCTCAACGCTGGAATTTGGGCCGTGAGTGGGCCGAGGTATGGCAGGAAGCCCTCTCGCCCCTTGGGGTTGGGAATGAACGGCTCCACCAGCACCCAGTACGCCGCGGCGCTCGCGATGAAGTTCACGTAGAAGAAGTCGCTCATCATGCGCGGAATGATCGACTTCTTGTTCTCCTGCGTCTGCGAGAGCTTCAGCAGCGGGGAGAGCGGCGCGGTGACGCAGAGCGGGGTGGCGAAGAGGACTCCGCACAGCACCGTCCGAATGAAGCGGCGGTAGGTCGAGTACTCGCCAAATGCATCGACCGCGTCGTCAGACTTGCGCCGCGACGTCGCTACTGATGGGTACGAGATGTAAGACATGACGCCCCAGTGTGTGTGGGCGGGGGGAGGGGGGGAGGGATCGGTGAATAACGAAGAAGGAAGCAAGTGAACCGAGGCTGTGCAACGTCGTCTCAGCCACCTTGGATGTGAACAGCGATGTGCAAGCGAGGAAAGAAAAAGTTCGGATGCCTGGTGAGCACCTCGGCAACTCATGAACGGTACCGCTGGAAGGGTATGGCTCCACCGTCGCCAACTGCGGAGGAGCCCGTCTCACGGTGCTCCTTGAAGCCAAACACTCGAGCGGACTCCGTGTGACGCATCTTGCAGCTCAAGGCGCATTGAGTATGCGCAATCGAGCAAGGCACACGGAAGCCGTGCAGCGGAGTCTGCTGCCTTCTTGTCAGCACAGTAACGCGGTTGAGCAGTCGCTCTTTCTTCTCCTTGCTTGTTTATCGGTTGCTGAGCACTCACGCACCGACCCGGCGCCTCACCTCACAGAGGAAGAGGTCGCGAGGAGTTGTAGGGAAGGCTTGGGGGAGGGGGGGGGGTGATGCGGTGGCTCTTACTCGGAAACTACGGTGAACTCCATGTCTTGCGCCGCGCACCCCAGACAGCTACGTGGGACTGGACTCCGTTGCTGCAGCAGGCGCACGCGTGAAAAGGGAATAGGGCGCACGAGCACAGCCACGCAGGCGCGAAGCACCTCTTTCAAGACGCAGCGGTCGCCTTGCTGTTGTGCGGCCAGTGCCGATACCACTCCACGTCAGCGGCGCTGATGCGGGGCCGCACCTTCAGCAGCGCCGCATCGACATCCGCGAGCGTCACACACGCGGCTCGCGCGTCGGCGGTGATGGCGTGGAAGGCGGCCTCCTTCACCACAGCCACGACCTCGGCACCGGTGTAGCCCTCTGTCCCCTCTGCCACGTAGGCGGCCGTCAGCTCCGGAGCGACGGGCAGGCGCCTGAACTGGATCTCGGCAATCGCGGTGCGCTCTGGCAGCGTGGGCAGGCCGACGTAAACGCGCCGGTCGATGCGGCCAGGACGCAGCACCGCGCCGTCGATGCTGTCTGGCCGGTTTGTCGCCGCCACAAAGATGAGGGCGTTCTTCTTTTCCTTGAAGGCGGCCGGCAGCCCGTCCAGCTCAGTGAGGAACTGCGAGATGACGCGGTCGGAGACGCCGCCGCGGCCGCGGTGGCCGCACATGCCGTCCAGCTCGTCGATGAAGACGACGCACGGGCTCGCCGCGCGGGCCCGCTCGAAGATGTCGCGCACCGCCTTCTCGCTGTCCCCGACCCACTTCGAGAACACCTCCGGCCCCTTGACGGAGATGAAGTTCATGTGGCTCTCGTTTGCCAGCGCCTTGGCCAACATCGTCTTGCTGCAGCCCGGCGGGCCGTAAAGCAGCACGCCTTTGGGGGGTGTCAGGTTGAACTCCGTGAAGATCCAGCGCTGCTTCCCAAGGCACCACTCCACCACGTCACACAGGGTCTGCTTCGCCGCCGCGCTGCCGCCGATGTCCGCCCACGCGACGTTTGGCACACAAACCTCAAACCGCTTCAGCGACGACGGGTGGACGACAGCGGCGGCGGCCCGCAGGTCGTCGTCCGTCACGTGGGTGGACTGGCGACTCTGGAAGGCGCGCACCACAGACGTCTCGACAAGCCGGTGCACGTCGCGCTGCGTAAAGCCGTGGGCCCGCTCCGCCACCTCGAGCAGACATGCCTCACTCAGTGCAGGAGCCGCGCCGACGCTTCCGCCGGCAGACGCTGCATACCCGGTGCCGCACTGCTCCGCTAAGCAGCTGCGCAGACACCGGAGCCGCTCCTCCGTGTTTGCCGGCATCTCCAGGCGCACGACGTCGCAGCTAAACAGGGCCGCACCCGTGAGGCACGCGTCGAGGCTTTCCAGCGCCGGCGCGCTGGCCACCACATGGACGCCGACGGAGCGGTCCTGCATGTCGAGAAGCTCCTCTGCCAAGGCGTGCGACAGCAGAGACATCGCCCAGCGCGAGCCGGCCGACGAGGTTTCCTTCGCGCACAAGAGGTGCAGGTCGTCGATGAGCACCGTCGCGGGCGCAGAGTGCCGCGCCCGTTCAAGCACCTCGCGAAGCGCCGTCGCCGTGCCCACCTCGCTGCCCTCGCCCTGCGGAAGCTGCTCGACCGCCACCCACTCCACGTGTCGACCCGACAGAGCAGCCGCGTGCTGGGTAAGCCAGCGGGTCTTGCCCACCCCGACTTCGCCAACCACAAGCGTGCACGTGAACCCCGTTGGCGGTGCGGCCGCAGCGCCCGTGAGGTCGCTCTCCACGGCACCCGAGACGGGGGCCACACGGCCTCCTGCGCAGAGTCGCACCTCTGTCGCATCCGTCACGAGGCCCCACGCCGGCATCGTCTCGGCCCCCGCAGCACCAGCAGCCGAGCCGCCCTCCTCGGCGTCGAGGACAAGCGTTGTCACCTCTAGCGCGACGCGGTGGGTGAGCACTCGTTGCGTGGTGCGCAGGTGGGTGTAGGCGATCTTGTGGTGCAGCACGCGCCGGAACGCAGCGAGCCACGCCGTGGTGGCGGCCAGCGCAGGCACCACTCCCACCTTCTCGTCGAGTAGGCCATCGCGTGCCCCTTCTGGGGGGGTGAGCGTTAGTGTGACGCAGCGGACTGTCGGCAGTCCGCGCGCGGGAAGGGCCACCGCGCGCAGCGCGACGGCGGACAACTCCACCAGCAGCCCGGCTGCGTCGCTGTTCACGAGGAGCCGGTCGGTCGCGGTCGCAGACCCGCGCGCCGCTCGCACCTCCGCCACCAGCGCCCCGTGCGTGGTCGAGAGGTACACGAGGTGCCCGCACTGCAAACCAAGGCGGTGCATCGCACGGGGTGCCACACTGCACTCGCTGGGGCCGAGGGCGGCGTCCACGGCGACGCTCACGGTGATTCTAGCTGCAGACGAGACGGCCTGCAGCGGTGCCTTGGCCTCGCCTTTGGGGGGCGCCGCCGACTTGCCCGGTGCATCTGCAGGGGGACGTGCGGCGTCGGCGGACGCCGTGGAGGACGCTGCTTCTACGCGGGCGGTGCCTGCAGGCGTCGAGGCGCACGCGGCGGGCACGGTAGACGACGTCGGGTGGTGCGGCGAGGACGAGGGCGGCGGCTCCAGGGCTGCGCTGGTGAGGCCATCTAGATCGGCTCCGCGGAACGAGCGGCCAGGCGGCGCCAGGGCGGAGAGGTGGGCACGTCGGGCGTCGCGAGCCGCTGCCGGTTGCTCCCGCTCGCCGCGAGACGGGATGGCGGCAGCCGCAGCGCTGGACGCTCGCGATGCCGTCGACGACGCCGTCGCTGATGCGCCAGATGCAGCGCTGCTGGGGCTGCTGCTTGTGGATGTGGTGGGGGCTTTGTGCCGCTGCGGCCCGGGAGAGCGGACTCGCGTGGGTCCTGTGGGGCCGCGTCCGGGCCGCGTAAAGCCCGTTCCGTCCGCGTTGGGTCGAATGGGCGGGACCAGCCGCTTCTTGGCTGGCATCACCCGCGCGTCGAAGAGGAAGTGGGACAGGAGCTTCGTGAACGTGCGTGCGTGTGTGTGTGTGTGTGTGTAGAAGGGGGTGGAAAAATGAAGCGTGGTAAGGGTTGAGTTGGAATGGAGACAGACAAGGTGCGTTTGGGGGGCGCAGTCGGTCGCAGCAGGTACAGCAACCAAAGAAAGGGGGGCGTTGATGGGTGACGGGGTGAAGCAGAGCGGCACATACAGAGAGGCACGCACACGGACGAGAAAAGTGACGCGGCGGTCTTCGCCGGGTCGCTTCCTGCCTCGTCTTGTCCCGACGCGGCATCGCCACGTGCTACTGCCGCCACTCCAACGCTGTTTCTCTTTCGCTCTCTCCACCACCGCCAATGCAGGAGGCGAGGGAGCAGAGGGAGAGGAACACGGAGGAGAAGCAGCGCGATGGGGACGGATCGACACCCACACCTCCGCCATCCCCTCCCACTCTCCGGCCGCCCTGTGCAGGCAACGCCGCACCCCTTGCTCCGGTCACCGTACGAGTGCCGCCCCCGCCCCCCGCAAGTGCGCGACGTGCGGTAAGGCGTCGAGAGAAACACCTCACGCACAAGCTGCCGCCTCGCTTCTGCCTCACTGCGGTCAGCTGTAAAACTCTCTTCTTTTCTTTTCTCTTTGTGTTTTATTGTGGTTCCCCTTCCCTGAAAATGTGATCCAGTAAAGAGAGAGAGATCAACCAGCATAGAAGGAGGAGAGAGAGGTGAGGAAGAGGCCGCCGCCGCCGAGGGCACCTTCTCTTGTGCCCTCGCCCCACCTTCTCCAAGTGTCCGAAAACGAGAAAACAAAAACAGTAAACGTGCACTTGTCCTCTCCTCTTCTTTTTTTCCTTTTCAGATTCACCACAGGGAGACAGCTCCGGATAAAGCAAAAACAGAAACAGAAAACGGCGGACGCGGAATACAAACAAAGAAAGAAAAACTGAACAGATGGCGAGTGTGTGCGACACCACGACACGGGGGACTGACAGAACCCGAAGGATGCTGGCACATCCACCAGGCGGAGAAGGCGAAGGCCACGGAGAGGATGGGGGCAGCAGCGGGTCAGGCAGACCAGCCGTGCACCGTCATCGCCCGCGCGCGTGAAAAGGGACGCGGCGAGTGCGAGCAAAACAACGACGAGGCGGCACGAGGTGGGAGGGAGGGGACGTGGAAGTCAACCTCGAAAACAAAAACGGAAAGCAAAGGAAGACAAGACGAGACGAGAGAGAGAGCAGCCAAAGTGGCCGCGTACCCAGGAAAAACGGGGGGCGCACACAGGAGAGCAAACAGAGACCACAAACACAACCGGAAAAGGGAGGGGGGGCATCTCAAGGGCACACAGCCGCGAAGCACTTAACCAGTGTCAAACGCAGCTGTGCGCGTTGAAGCGGAAACACAGTGGGCGCGGGTCTCGCAGCGGGTGCGGGACGAGGGTGGCAGAGAGCAAAACACGGCTTAGGGTCGCCCACCGACTCGATATGCGGCTCAGATCATTGACAACAAGAGAACGCGAACGGCAGCGGAAACGTGAACGTCAGCAGCGTACCGGATGCCTCGCCGCCACCTCAGTTCTCTGCCCCCGATAGACGTGCACCCGGCATCGGTTTCTTGTACTTACTGCGTTTTACAGTTCCGGCAGTTTTCATCATAGACGGCCATTCGCCTCCATTGCATGCGTGGCCGTGACACACAAACACACAAGACCACCAGACCTGCCTCAACACGGAGTCTGAAGCGGTGCCACTACCGCATTAGCACCTTCCTTCTGTATTTCTCTCTGTGAAGGAGTAACCGCACAAGCGAAGCGCCACGACCACGCAGGCCAACTTGAAGAGGAGAAGCGCTAGTCTGCACTCAGGCACCAAAACCAACACCCAGCGCGACATCACTTACGAGAGCCTCTCAGGCCATTAAGCAAACATGATAATATGGAACCGTGCAAGGAACCTGGCCAGTGCTGTCATAGACCAATTCCTCGTGACACACGGGACAGAAAGAGAAGTGGCGACTCACTCAGCCGGCGTACCGAGCACCTTGCCGCCTGACGGAACAGCACACGCGTCAAACAGCCGCGAGTCCCCATTGACTGAAACACACACACACCACAACAGCCAACTCTCGTCTCAGCATTATCAGGCGAGAAAACACCAACGAAAGGACATTACGAGCAATCTGTGAGTAATACAACTTCACCCGACCAACGCGCCTGCCACCGACGCCGACGGCAGACCTGCAAGCGAGGAGAGACCATGGCACCAGCCCAGCTGGTAGCGCGGCGATCAACGCCGGCCTTCCAATGTGAACCCGACCACGCCCCGACAGGCGGGAATCACAAGGAGAATGGTGCTAAAACTGGGCAGTGCCGCTGCAGCGCGAGGCACGCGGAAGATGAGGATGCAGCAGCCCGTCACTTCTTCTCCTCGTTGCTGCCACCCTGCTGCTGCTGCTGCTGCTGCTCGCCGCCCTGCTGCTGCTGCTGCTGCTGCTGCTCGCCGGGGTTGCTGCTGCTGCTGCTGTTCGCGGCCGCGGCCTGCTGGTACTCCGTGCGGCCGCACTCCATCACGGCCTTCTGCAGCTTGTCC
>JASAOO010002903.1:0-13143 GCA_030849075.1 Zelonia costaricensis | reverse complement strand
CAGCCAGATACACGCGTGCACACACTCACACACACCAGCCACGTCAAGATGTACACAGCCGAATGCTGAGTAAGTGAGAGGGGGGACCACACGGAAGAGGGGGAGGGAGGAGGAGAAGGTGGGCTTCGGGAGCAACAGGAAGTGCGAGGTGCTCAGCAATGGCGAGTGACGGGATGCGACGTGGGAGTAGAGGGTGGGGGCACGTCCAGGTAGCGAAAAAAAAAAAGCGGGAAAGGGATGCGATGCGGTGCGGTGCGCGGCTGGAGGCCTGTTCCGTGCCTCACTTGTGCGGAGTGACGACGAGGGGGGGGAGTGGGGGCAAGGAGGGGGATGACAGGGCGGAGACTGGGCAAGGCGTAGCAGTCGAAACAGAGCGACGCGGAACGCTGAGACGCAAGGCAGAGCGAAGGAGAGACGTGAAGGCAAACGTGCAGCCGTCGCGGCGGAGAGCGTGCAAGCGTGTGGGTGGCAATGTGTACGCGGATGCGGCTGAAGCGGGGTCCCTCGAGGGGGATTGAAGGGGGGAAGGGGGTAAAGGCCGGTCGGAGAACGGCGGAAAGGCCCACGAGGCACACAGAGAAGAGAAAAAAAGAAACGCAAATGGAAAGAAAGGGAGAATCGAGAGGACCGGTGGCCAGACGGGGAGATGCTAAAAGTGAACGACGACCACGCCTCCTTTGCTGTTGTTTGTTGTGTTTTTCTTTTTGTTTGGTTTGCGCAACGCAGTGTAGCAAGAAGAGGCGACCACGCGAAACGGCAGGAGAAGGAAAAGAAAGCACAAAAAAGAAGAGCGGATTCGAAAACAGGAAAAGGGGGGAGAGGAGGACGGTCAATCACGCGCAGCGCACTCGTGTATGTGCACCGACAGCGCAGAAATGGGCGATGCGGACGCAAGCGCAGATACGACGAGATGACGGGGAGCGAGACTGGGACAAGGAGAAAGAGAGAGAGACAAGCGGACAGACGAGGGGGGGATGCGCGCACACGTGGAAATGTATGGAAGAAAACCGAAATGAACGTAGGGGATAGAGCAGGACAGCGAGGGAGGTGAACAGGCTCGCACACACACACACACACACACACACACACTCACACGACGCAGAGCGAGGGTGGTGAAAGAGAGAGAAAGGTAAAGAAACAGGGGAACAGTCGCACCCGCAATGGCAAAGCCGGGATTCTCAGACACGAGGGTTCAGCAAGGACGAGCGATGAGAAGCAAATCTGGAGTGAGTCACGTGTACGACGAAGCGCGGAGCTGACAGAGAAGGGTGGACAGCACCAAAAAAAAGGTACGCAAGGCGGCGCGCGGAGATGCTGGGCAGGCAAAGACCGCAACACAGCGCGTCCCTGAGCGAAAAGCAAAAAAAAAAAACAAGTAAGAGAGAAAGCAAGCAGAAATGGGAGAGTGTGAAGCGAGAAGAAAGACAGTGTGAGGGAGGAAGGAAGGTGCGCGAGAAAAGTGGGTGGGGAAAAAACAAATAAGCAAAGCACCAATGGAGAAGCACACTGACGGGAACTACAAGAGCCGAGAAACCAAGAGAAAAAGAAACTCAAGACCGCACACACACATACACACACGAACCACAAACAAAGGGAGGGAAAACGAAAAAAAAAAGTACCAAAGCGCGAGAGGCAGCACGTACAGCCCAACAAGATATCAGAAAGGAGCTAGAGGAAGGAGAAACAGGCAAGAGGTGCGGCAAGATAGAGGGAGAGGGGGGAGGTGGAGGAGGGAACGGAAACTGGAAATAAAAACAAGTCGAAAGCTGAGGGCAGAGAGAGCGCGATCAACTAGCTCACGAAGCTGAAGAAAGGGGAAAAAAGACCACGCAAAAGGAAACCAAGGGAAGAAGGAGGCGGGTGGGGCTCGTCCCGCAACGGAGAGCAAGAACCCAACGCACAAAACTGAGCGAAAGAGTGGAAGGTCGAGAAATAGAGTCAAACAAGCGAGAGAAACACAAATACGAGAACGAGCTCACACGGTGGGGGAGAGTGAGCGGGTCGGGCACGCGACGGAAGAGTCCGGGAGGAGAGGGCAACGGTGGAGACTGAAGGAGGAGGAGGAGGGGGGCAAGGAGGACGCGACGAAGCGAGGACACAAGATACAGAGGCAGAGAGACGAGCAACAGCACAGAAACCTCGGGACGAGAACGCTTGCAATAAAAAGAAGGAGCGTCAACCGAAAGAGAGAGCGCGCGCGAGAACAAGAGGGAGATGGAAGTGAAGATGTGGCGAGTGGGGGGGGACGGCGTGGGAGTAGCGGCGGTGAAACGGGGAACTTTCAAAAAAGGGGGGGAAAGTGTGGACTGTAAGAGAAAAAGCAGAAGACACGAAGTCGGAACCAAAACAAAAAACACAAAAACAAATACTAAACGAAGGAGGTCAAGATGGAAAACAGACACGAACAAATGGGGCAGAATGCGGGCGCAGCCGCGGGCACGACGAAGCGAAATGGGGAGAGACTAAACCCAAAGAGAGGTACACACACACACACACACCCATACACACACGGACAGTCACGGGCACCGCAAGAAGGGACGCATAAACACGAGCTCGCACGCACACACACACACGCGCACACACAAACACAAAACCCAGCACGCACGGAAGAACACCAAGGCAGCGGCTTTATATAAGCGAAGGGGGGAGGAGGGGGGGAGAGAAACAATCCAAGGTGTAGCTCGGACCCGAAAGGGGAGGGGGGGAGAGACGTCAAGGAGCAGAAGAGGGGGCAGGGCCGAGGCCGAAGCCAGAGGGTGGGAGCGCGTTGTACAGGCTGTGTGTGTTTGTGTGCGTCTGCACAAGAGCTGTGTCCCTTATGAGTAAGTGAGTGTGTGCAAGTGCGTGCGACTAACGACGACACCGCTGGTTACGTGGGGCAATGTGAAGGGAAGGAATAGGTCGGGGGGGGATGGGCCAGCCAGTGATAAAGACAAAATGCAGATACGGGGGGCTGGCAGTCGCAGGAGAGACGCGCCAATCGACAACGTGAGACGGGAACGAGGAGAGGGGGGGGAGGGCAAAAGAAGGACAAAGGCGCGAGAAAGAGTGGGGGTGCGTGAGCTGCTCTTTTTTTTTTTCGTTTTTCGCTCGCTTTTCCTGTTGCCTGACTTGATTGACAAGGGGAAAGAAAAGATGTAAAGGAAAGCGAGGCTGAAGCGGGAGGGGGCGTACAGCAGAGCTGTGTGCTAGAGAAGGAGCGTGAGCTTCACAGGAAAAAAAAAAGGCAGCTTGCACAGTCACTCACGTACACACACACACACACACACGCACACGCACGTGAGGCACGGCGAGAGCGAGCGAGGCAAACACCGGAGAGAGGGAACAGAGCTTCACCCAAAGAGAGAGAAAAAAAAGAAGTTGGCGGGACGGATCACGAAAGCAAGAAAAAAAGGAGAGGGGGATGTCGCGAGGACAGTTCTCTCTCTTTTTTTCCCCTTTGTCTGTTGATTCTTTTTCTTTTTCTTTTTCTTATCTTTCTGCAGCGTACCGATTTGTCGGAGCGGACACGTGTGACGACAAAAAAAAACAAGAAAAGTGGGTTCGGATTGTGTTCTGGTTTTTTTTTGATTCTTGCTTTGTTTTGTTTTTTGTGTGTGAGGCGAGTGGTGGTGATGGGGACGTGTTGGGTCAAGCGAGAGATGGGGGGGGGGGGGGGGGGGGGCCGAGATCGGATGGGTGAGATGCAGTAAGTCCTGTCACGGAGCACACACGAGTGGGTGTGGGTGTTGAGCCGCGCAGAAGGAGGGGGAACGTAGGTGTGTGTGTGTGTGTGTGTGTATTTGTGTGTGGTGAAAGAGGGGGGTGGTGGTTCGGAAAGTGAAAGCGTGAAAGAACGAGACGGGCGAACGGAGAGATAGGGGGGAGGGAGAGAAGGGGTACACGGTGGCAACAGATGAAGTAGCCGCAGCAGCGCACTCTCTAGGCAGTGGGCACCGTTCTTGTGCCTTCAAGTTCAACGGGTGGGGTAAAGCCGCGCACCATCACCGCCGCGTACTTCAGTGAAGGGATAGGCCAGTGAAGCGCAAACGCGCCGATGCATCTCGTGTGCTGACGATGACACGCGAGGGGAGGGGAGACCCGCCAAGGAGGACGAAGGTCACGTGGCGTGCTCCGCTCGACACTTCCCCCCCCCCCTCCTCCCCCGTGCAACCCACATCCTTCACGCTGTTTCGTTCAGCTTCTTCTCTCTTTATCTTGTGGATTGGTGTGTGTGTGTGACTGTTTTTCTCTTTTTTTGTGTGCTTTTTGATGTGCTGCAATATACCCGAACAGCGGTCGTTTCTCCGTGCGGCAAAGCCCAGACGCACGCATGAGATACCACGCAGACAGACAGACAGACAGACAGAGGGATGGAAAGAGAAAGCGGGGAGAAGGCAGGGGGCGGAGCGGGGCACTGGGAAGGCCACGGCAGCAGCAGCGCTGGTGATGAGACCCGTACCACGAGGCGTGTAATCGAGCAACTCCATCAAAGGTGTGAAGGAGGGAAATCATGAAAGCGAAAGATCCTCACACGCTCGCTGTTTTCTGAACACACACACACACACGTGTAGCCCCCCCCCCCGCCCGCGTACAAGAGGAAAACAAAAAGTCGCACGTCCCGACCGTAGCCTCCACGGTGGCTGCGCCAAGGACGTGAGGAAGCACAGACGCGGGGTCAGCGGGCGTCGTAAGGCTGACACAGCATTGCGCGCTCTAGAAAAAAAAAAAAGAGACGACAAAGGGAGAAATGAAGCAAATCTTTTTGATGGCGAGCGTGGCTTTTTGCGTTGTGCGTAGTCCGGCGGTAGCGTGTACGCGTGTGCGTGTTCAACCTCCCGTGTGTCTGCGCTCACCGGTCTTGTGAGCGCACCCCGTCAGCAGGAGCCAAGCTGGCTTAGCTCAAGCTGTCGTGAGGGTTCGACTCGGACGGGGGGAGGGGGGGGCGTCAGCGGTGCCACCGTCCATCAGCGGCGTCGGTCGATCGGGCTGGCCTCTTCTCTCTTCCTNGTGTGGGCGAGTTGCGCTTGCAAGGTGAAGGAGGCGAGAGCAGAGGAGGAAGGGGGGAGCAGAAACGAAGAAGGAGGGTGAGGCAGACCTGCAGTAGAGGCCTGTGCAAAGAAAAAAAAAAGAAATGACTGCTGATATGCACAGCTCTCGATTGAGCTCGAAGAACAAGAAAAAGGGAGAATAAAGGCCGCCGTCGTGGACGATAGAGAAGAGCGCGACGCGTTGGAAGAGGCTGGGACTGCTCTCCTCCGTCCCTCTTGAGCTTTCCATGTTCTTCTTTTTTTTTGAGGTGTGTGGGAGTGTGCTCGATTTTTTGACTTTGGAGCGCCGCACGCTGCATGCGCGCGCAGTCGGCCCTGGCGCGCACAACAAGGAGCGGGTGGGAGACAACACAACACAACACAAAGAAAAAAAACGTCGCAATACGCGGCGCATGAGGCACTCGACGGAGGTTGCATTCGTGATGCCCCCCGTTTGGGCGTCTGTCAGGAAGGAAAAATGAAAAAATGGGCGAGCGGAAACCCGAAAAAAAAAAAGGGAAAAAGAAGAAACACGGAAGAGACGCGGTGTGTGGCGGTTCAAGGACAAAACCCGGCGCTGGCACGCACCCTCGCCGCTCTGTCCCCCAACACACACACACAAGCACAGTCCCGTGAGCATCCTTTTTTTTCCTTCTTGGGGGGAGGGGGGTATTCCACTTTTCTTCTCTTCTGGCTTTTTCTTTTTGAGGTGTGGGTGTTGACCCTTGCCGCGGCAGCGTTTCCTGGCTTCATTTTTTTTTTTGATGTTGTGGTTGTTCGCCATCGCCGTGCCTTGCCTGCTCCTTCCCCCTCTCTCACACACACATACAAAGATACGAAGACACACAGAGAAGGGGGGGACTGCTGGTAAGTGCACGCACGCGGGCACGCACGCCGCAATATGATTCGGAGAACGGACACGTGTCGTCTCCCTCGAAATTCAACAGCGACGTCGAGATCGACGAAGATGAAAGTGCAACAGAAGAAAAAAGGGGGCGAGGGTATTTAGAGAAGAAGAAGAACACACGACAGTCGCTCTTAGTTCCGTGTGCCCGCAGACACACACACACACATACACACACCCACACGTTCCCGCTCGCCTGTTTCCCCAAAAACGGGAGCCGGCGAGTGGGAGCAAGACGGGAAATGGATCGCGTCAACAGGCACGCCACTTCACGCCGACGGACCACCAAGGTGCCTCTCGCGCAGCAGCGAAGACACAGCAGTCAACATTCAACACTAGCAAAAGAAAAAGATGGCACACTCGAAGCCAGCGAGAATGAGACAAGACTGCAGCAGCCTAAACTACCACCCGCACCGCGGGAGAGAACCGAGCGCGATGCAGCCGCGCGCGCCACCAAGGAACACAAGAGGAAGGGACGCTGCACATGAAGGCAGCAGAGCGGAGGGGAGGGGAGCAGCACTCACACTCTCCACTGCAGCACGCCTCTGCCCCCCCCCCCACCCCCTGCTCTCCACCCCGCACCGCCTGATAAGCATTGTCGCCGCTTCACATCACAGACGCGGGGAGCACGACGAGGGCATCCAGGTTGCGGTGTCGAGGTCGCCATAGAAGGACCAGTCGACTGGGCCGTTGCTCAGACTGCTCAGCGACTGCCCGAGCGGGGAGACCGGGCTGCGCGGGGTGCCGGAGCCGCTCAGCTGCGAGCCGGCGCCACCTGCAGTGGGCACCAACAAGAACACCCCGCCCGGGCCTCCGAGCTGCGGTGCCGACGGCGGCGGCGGTGGCGGAGCGCCGACGGCGGGGTTCAGCAGAGTAGCGGGCATGTATCCCTGGCCAGGGCCGTTCATCAGCATCACGTACGGCGCAGGGGCACCCGTGGGCGACTGCGGCAGCATGGAGGCACCAGCGGCGCAGGTGGGGCTGAGCATCGGGTACGCCAGGCAGCCATGCCCAGGCGGCGCAAACATGCTCGGCGCGAACGCGTACGCGACGCCGGCGGGGTTCGGACTGCCGCCGAGCTGCGGCGGCGGCGGCGGCGGCGGTTGGGTCTGCTGCTGCAGTTGCGGCTGCGACTGGTTCACCGGTGACATGTGACCGCTGGCGGCAGCGGCGGCTGCTGAGGCCGCAGATGGGCCCGTGTTCCCGCTGTGGTGGTGGGGCGAGTTGGTGTGATGCTGCTGCTGGGCAGCTGTCGGCGAGTGTCCGTCGCTGGTGGACGCTCCACCAGCACCGCGGAGGGCGGCGGATGTGGGCGACTTCGACACGATCGGTGCCACCGCCGTCGGGGCCGGGGCGCGCTTGAAGTCGCCCTGCACGTTGGGGTCGACGTGCACCGTGTGGATGAAGTTGCAGCGCTCGCCGCGGTTGCACATGCGGTTGAAGTAGTAGTGCGCGCAGTGCGAGAGCGGGGAGGAGTGCTCGCGCCAGTTGGTGCTGCCGCGTGTGAGGAGAATGCGCTCGCTAGGGATCACCTCCGATGGGGGCCGCTCGTTCGGCGCGAGGATGGTGAGGTTGTCGCCCGGTGGCAGCCGCGGGTACGTGCAGAGCGCGAGATTGCGCCACGCGTAGTTCACGTGGATGCTGCACCGCGTCGCGTTGCGCGTGTCGGCGTGCACAAACTTGCACATTTCGCCCTTGGAGCAGTTGCCCGGGTGTTCGAGGGAGAAGTTTCGGCACAGAACCAACCGCGACACCCCTAGCGACGGGTGCGGCCGGTGCAGCACCTGAGCAGCAGGGATGGAAAGCAGTGTTTTGAAGTCCGAGTCGTACACACTCACCGCCGCCTCCTGCGACTGCCCGGCGCTGGCCAGTGCGAAGCCGCCCACGGCCGCGGTGTTGGGGCTCGAGGTGCGGGGCTGGTGGCGCTTCTGCTGATGGTGCGCTGCCGAGCCGCGCGGCGAGGCGGACGCCCGCTCCGCGCGGGCGCCGTTCGGTGTCGCTGGGGTGCCGGCCTGCGTCGTGTCTGGCGTCTTGCTCCGCACACGGCAACTGAGGTTGTTGGAGTTCGAGTTGCCGCCTGCACCGGCGCCGTCGCTGCCGCATCCGCTAGTGCCCTCCACCGCGACGATGAGCGAGTACTTATGGGCCTCGCACAGGACCTCTTCCCCCATCGTGAGGGCCGTGGAGCCGGTCGGGCCGCTCGCCGTGGAGGAGACGCCCATCTCAGGCTCGAACAGCAGCGGCGACCCCACGTGGCTGCCGGTGGTGGTGGCGGCGGCGCAGTCGGTGGCGCCCGCGAGCCGCGACGCGTCCACCGCGTACGGCGGCGGGGCGTTTGTGTGGGCCAGCGAGTCGGGCATCGAGCCGACCGAGGAGGCCGAGGACGAGGTGGAGGCGGCGGAGCAGAGTTCCTGCAGCGTAGGACCAACGCCGTCCACCGAAGGCGGCGCACACGTCGCACCGATCGGGGTGGGGGCCACCACCGCGTCCCGGCCCCGCCGCACGCAGCGCTCCGCCGAGTCGGCGCCTGCCACAGACGGTTTCGTCACCGGCGACGCAAACTTGAGCAACGGGGTGATGCTCAGCGTCTGGGGACTGTTGGTGCCCGAGGACGCGTTGCTGTGCGAGCGCTGGCCCTGCCCGATGATGCCGCTGCCGGGCGCCGACGCCGGCGACCCCGCGAAGCCGACACCGCCGTTCATGGCAACAGCACTCGTGTAGGGCGGGGTGCTGGGCGCTGACACAGCGCTGCTGCCGGGGGCGCCGCTGCCGCCGCCGCACAGCGCGGAGCCGATGCTGCTGCCCGGGGTGACCGTTGCGCTCGGCTGCCGCGGCGTGCTGGGGGTGGAGCGGACGGGCAGGGCGCTGATCGTGACAGCGCCGGTAGCGTAGTCGCCGAAGTGGGTCTGGTAGGTGGAGGCGGGGTTCGCAAAGAAGCCCATGGGGCCGCCGCCTGGGGTGCCGGGCGACGGGGCAGCCGGCATGCCCGGTGACGAGACTGAGGACGAGGGGCTGTTTTTGTTGTTGCTGGCGCTGCTGTGCCCAGGCACACTGGCCGCGAAGCCCGGGGCTGCCATCGCCGTGGTGCCCGTGTTGGACGAGAAGTGGCAGTTGAGCGTCACGGCCCCGGTGCTGCTGTTGTTGTTCATTTTTTCCAAAACCCAAAAGAGAAAAGGGCGGTCGTGAACAAGAAGACACCCAAAACGCCCACGCGCACGTCGGCGTCAAACACTCGCAGAGAGAGCGCTGGTGGAAGTGAAGCAGCGCGAAGCGCACTCCGGGAGTCGGACAAAAGAACACGAACCGAAACGTAGAAAAGGAAAGCAGACCTACACACACTGCACAGGCTCTGCAGTATTATTGAGGGTGGCTGTTGCGTGTGTGCGTCTGTGATGCGGGACACGCCGAGCTCAGTTTCCTCTGTTTTCTGAAGGGTTCTTTTCTTCTTTTTTTTTTTGAGGGGGGTGGTTCTTCGCGGCGGCGGGTGTGGCACGCGTGGACCTCTCCAGTTCTTTCCGTGTATGGGTGACGTCCGCTTCGACGGAACGGCAGAAGTGAGCGAAGAGCAAAACAAAGGAGGCAGCGAAGAGGCGGGATTGTCGTGTAAAAGTCGGTCAGGGTGCAGCGTCGCAACTCTTCTCCCAATACAACAATAAGGAAAGGGGTAGAAGGCCGAAGATGAAGTTGGCACGATCCAGACGCACACACACACACACACACAGGCGATAGACCGAGAAAGAGAACGAGACGGTGACCACGTCAACACAAGAGAGCAAAAAAGAGCAGTGCGGGGTACGCGCCAGCACGGTGGCCGTATGGCTTTGAAAAGGGGGAGCGGTGGCGGAAGCGGTACACGGAGCTCCAGCGGTGTGTGCGTGTGTTTGATTTCCCAATGCCCTCGGTGATTGAATAACAAGATCGACCGTCGCTTTTTCCTCTTTTGTTTCCTTTGATAATCTATTTTTGACTTGCTAGCGTGGTTGTGTGTGTGTTCTTCTGTTTTTTGTTGTTCTTGTTTTTTTGTTTTTTGAGGAATGTGTGGCTGCTCGTGCTGCTGTGCTGAGAAAACGAGACGAAAGCGACCGGCTCACCCGCGAGCAGCGGGACAGGGTGGAAGGGGAGTGTGGAGGGGCGGGGAGCAGGACACAGAAAGAAGAAAAGGGGAAAAGGAAAGAAAGCGGATGGTGTGCGTCGCGGAGGGGGGTAGGAGGACGCACGAACGCGCAGAGACGCACGCGCACGGGCGTGTACTTGAAAGGTAATAAGATGACGCCACTTGAGATGGGGGAGAAGAGAGAAGGGGGTAGAAAGAGGAGAGGTGTGACTGGAGTACTGGGGTCAAGATCGAGGAGTTCAGAAGAAAAAAAGCGGTGAAAGATGAACACGAGTTCACTTTTTTACTTTTTGATAGTCTTTTGGTGGAGGACAGCCCTTGGAGGAAACTGTTTGGGGTGTGTGCACGTAAATGCGCGCGCGTGCCCCGGATGGCGCCTGGAGAAGCCAACAAACACGAGTGACGAGGGCGACGAGGGGAAGGAGGGGAAAGAGGGATCGAGGGATCGAGGGAGGGAGAGATGGAAGGGGGGCAAGTGGCAGGAAATATGAAATACAGACGCACACAGACACGCACACACAAAAAAAAAAACAGATACGCACGCACGCAGCTAGTGAGAGGACAACAAAGACAAAGAAAAAAGAAGACAGCGAAAAAAAACCAAAAAATACAGCAAGCCGGCAAGCGCAGGGCCACCGTCCGAACAGTCGGGAGAGGGGAGGAGCTGAAACTCAAAGCGTGGGCCGAGCACACGCACAGAGAGTGAGGGGGGGGCCCAAGTGAAATGAGCCCACTCAGCAACACAAAGAAAAGGAAGCGCAAGTTCCGTTTTTTTTCTTTTTTGTGCTTTCCCGTTTACCCTGGTGGGCTTGTTGTTGTTGTTTTTTGAGCCTCTTTTTTTTTTTTGATGGTGTGCGTGCCGATAGACCCGCGGAATTCGAACAAAAATGCGGGCTTGAGGCGCGGATGGCGCACACACGTGGAAAACTGCCGTAGGGGAAGTGGGGAAGTGGGGGAAGACGCAGGAAAGATGGAGAGAGAGGGAGGGAGGGGCGGGGGCGGGGCGATCACAAAGGTGACGAACAAGAAAGGAGGCAAGCTGCGGTTGAGGAGGCGGAAGAAGAAGAAGAAGAAGAGGGAGAGTAGAAAACAGCGGCACCGAGACGCTGACGGGGAGAAAGAGAAGAAAAAAAGGGGGACGGAGGGGATCCCCCAACGAGAGGTGACGGCCGTGAGTGTGAAGGCGGGGCGGGAGGGAGGGAAAAGAAGGAGGTGAATGCCAGACTCTACTGCACCCACAGCAACAACAGCAACAAGGAAAATAGGACTGACACACACACACACACACACACACACACACACAAAAAAAAAGGTGAGCAGCTCTCGTGAACCGCCACGGAATCGTCTGTGAGCGACTTCTTTCTTCCGGTTTGTGTGGATGGGGGAGTGGTACGTTGGAGGGGCGGTGGGTGATGGGCACTCGCGTGCACGTCGGTGTGCAGCCGCGCTCCTCTTGGCGCTGTCAGTTTACCCTGTTGTACGTGCAGCAATGATCAGGGAGGCACCCGCCCTGTATGCTCTCCTTAGTTGTCCGTTACTTTTGTGTGGAGGCGGAGTAGCCGCAAGTCTGTGCTATGAGTCCGTCACAACACGTTTGCTTCGATGGTAGAATATGCGCCCACGCGCGCGAAGGAGTGGGGAAGGGGGGGGAGGTGGAAACAACAACAAAAGAAAAAAAGAAAAAGAAGGTTGCCGAGACGCAAACACGAGATCAAACGCTCGAGGAGGGGAGGGGAAACAGAGAGACACACACACCCAGACACACAAACGTGCACGCACGCACAAAAACAAAGACGAAAAGAAAGCAGCCGAAGCCAAACAGCAGCCACCCAAAGTGAAGCCAGACGAGAGAGAGAGAAAAGCGGACCGCACGTGCAAACGACACGCACCGCAAGCGCAGCACAACAGAGAAACAAACAAAAATAAAAAGAGAGAGAGGAGGGCGGCTGCGAGCGTGCACGGCTGCGTGGTTGAGGTTGATGGTGGGGAGTGGGGAGATCCAAGATCTGGCTCTTGCCCGCACAGAGGCACAGAGGCGGAAGTGAAACGAGGGGGGAGCAGAGACAGAGCGGGGCGAGGAACACAAGAGGCACAGAAGGGGGAGAGGGGCTGCCGTGTCGTTGAGAGTACGGCAGCGGTGCCTCCACGTGTGTATTGAGTGGTTGGTGTTACCTTTTTTTTGTGATAAGCGGGCGTCGAACAAAGGTGAGGCCGGAATGCAAGGGTTCTGCGTCGAGAGTGCTGAAGCACAGGTGTGAACAGCTCTAGACACACACACACGCCCAACAAGCCTGTAACGAGAGTAGCGAGCAAGCGCGTAAGGGAGAGAGGAAGGGGGAGGGAAGCACTAGGTGGAAGAGGAAGAGGCCACAGTGCAGTGGCGGCTCGCGGATAGGGGAGTGGTGTGGAGTGCGGGGGGAGCGGCAGACGCACGAGCGGTGATAAGGGAGGAGGAGATAGCGTGAAACGGGGGAGGGATGCAGCCGCACGTGAATACGCACGCCTGCCACGCAGTTGTACGCACTGGCGAAGTGTGGAGAGGAGGCTGAAGCGAAAACGAAAACGAAAGAAAAAAAAGAGTAAAGCGGAGGGAAGCGTGGCCCAGACGATCGTGCGAATTGAGTGCGGGAGGGGGAAGGAAGAGAAACGTGAGACGTCGAGAGGGTGGGGGGGAGGGGGCGCGACAACACGAGTGGTAGACAACAACAACAACAGGGAACACGCGACGCCTCCAGACGGGAGAATCCCACACACACGAACGCAAAGAAAAGGAAAGGAGCAACCACAAAGAAAGAAAGAAAAAAGACGCACCGGAGAAGAGAACCACAAGAGACCAAAGCCAAAACCTCCCCCCCAAAAAAAACACGCAACGCACGATGGCGCACAAGTCGACTCAATACGAAATCACAACGCTCAAGACGCAAAGGAGCAAACAGAAAAAGGGGGTAGAAAAAAAAAAGAGAAACGCGCAAGCGAGACGAGGATGAAGAAGAGAAAAAATGATGGAGGGATGTCGATGACAGATGGGGAGAGGGGGAGGGAGGACAAGGGGGGTGCGCAGTCGAACGCGTAGGATGCACAAGATCGGGGGAGGGGGGGGGGCCTAGCAATGCAGC